>JBCAUA010138354.1:0-22622 GCA_038406235.1 Peronia verruculata
TCTTAAAAAGAGCTTGACATGACTGGATACTTTACATATGTCTAGTTTGAATATGAAAATTCAGTTTGGCATTGCTAAATGATTACCCTTGCTGGACACAAGCAGTATATAGCGTAATCATTATAAAGAAGCAAACAGTAGCTTTTTCTCACAGTAGGAGAGAAGTAGCCCAAGAGAACCCATGTGTGGGAAGACAAGCAAGAAAGAAGAAAAATTCAAGCAGCATCTGTTGCACTATGTTCAGCAGCAATTTATGAGACTTGATAGGTCATGTCTCTCCTGCATTGGCCTCTACAGCCATGAAAGGGTACCTAAGGAGTACATTATCCATGCTTGTTGGAAGGAACCATTCATCCTATCCATTCATCCACTTTGCCACATACTTGTGCAAGAGGTTGGGCTTTTTCATGACATCAGTGTCCTCTGTGTGATCTCAGCATTTGACCTTAAGAATGAGCGGATTCAAAGTTGATGCGGAGCTCCACATTATATAGGAACTTAGATTTTATGATCACCTGATTGAGGAACTTATGTTTGCAGTCTTCATTTCTTTCTGGCTCTTTCTTCCATAACTGATGATATCAGTTGATCAGATTAATTAAATTAATTAATAGGGTGGAAATGTTACCTCTGATGTTTGGTATTTCATTGAATGTTTTATCTGAGATATTTTATGTTTAATTTCTTTTTTTTTCCCCCCTCATTTAGTTACGTGGCCTGTGTATGTGTAGCCCTGGCTTTGGTGGACCTGGGTGTAACGACCTGACGAGCCCCAAGGAGATGCAGATACAGATATTATCTGATGTTAGTCTGTTTGACTCGCCAATCGGTATGTCTGCCCATCAGAAGTTGGGTTTGTATCCAGATTTTGCCTATGAGGCGGAAGACGTGGCTCCCTGTGCCAGATCTGGTCACACCCTCACCACGTGTGGCGGAGGTCTCATCTTCCTATTTGGCGGCTACTCTCCTAAGAAAGGAGTGCTCAATGATATGTGGATGTTCAACGTCAGCGACAAGAGGTGGACGTTCATACGTCCAGCTACGAAAGGTCCCAGTGGAAGGTAGGTTGGCCAGACTATATAAGTGGACATATGGGGGAAAGAATAATACATTTTGGGTGTCTAGGAGAAATCTGAAAAAACGCGAAGTGAACTAATCATATGTCTTGTGCCCAGGGCAAATGAGCCGCAAATGGCTCCCGGGTGAGTTCAAGTCACCGCCGTTTTCTACAGTTTTTTTTTTACTATTTTCCGACCATGATATCAAAATTATTTCTTTTTTCAGATTAAAAATTGTCGTTCTGTGAAAACACAAAAAAAATTTAGTATCTTAGTCGGAAAGTAGTTAAAAACAACCAAAAACGGGTGTATATCTTCATTGCCTGACACTACTTCTGACTCATTTGCCCAGGTTGCAAGACATATAGAAACAGCTCTTTACATGGTGATGTCCAGAATAGCTGGAGTAGAAATTAAAAAATATAATTCCATTCAGAGAATTTTCTGTAACAAATTGTCTGTTAAGGATTAGTTATATAAGGGGAAATATTTTCCATCATTTATTATTATTTTTTTTAAAAGGAATTACTCTTTTGCAATCGTTATTACTGTGCACTTATAGATGAACATCTCTTCTTTTGAGAAAATGTGGTTTCGTATTTCAAATAAACATGTTTTTGCTGGACACATGAAATGCACATGATTCCTTACTGTAGGACATACTATATTTTGTGAAGTATTTTCTAAATCAGATTGTTTAGCTCATGCAGAGATATCATCTCATGCACACATCTTCAAAATTGTGAAATGGTGCTTATTGCATTTTGGGTCAAAGTTCATGATCACTATCACTGCCAGCAATTATAGAAGAACATTTGCACTATTTATTGATGTGTTTGTTACAAAACTCTCTTCCCAGATACTACCATGCTGCAGCATGTATTCCACTTCTTAAGCTAATCTACGTTTTTGGAGGGTTTGAGGAGACAGATGATAAACTCGTCCCAATCCATCCCACCAACACCATGTGGAAGTTTAACATCGAGTCTTATGCCTGGATTGAGCACACGGTGAGGCTGAACTTTGAGGTAGTTAGAGAGTTAATGCATTGAATTTTGTAATGGCTGAGACCACTGTTGACAAAGAAATGAGATGTGATACAATGAAATCAGGCTCTCGTCAAATTTTGAGCATTTGGAGTTATTGGTACCAGTGTTAAGCTTATTCATTTCTCTTTCTGTTTTTGACAAAAAATTTTTTGTTCTACCTTAAGTTGAAGTCGAGATATTTGCAATTAAAGAGGATGGGGGTGATCTATTGCTACAAGAAAATTTTGTGAGAAAATGGCCAATCACTTTTATTGATACTTATTAATCTTTGTTAGCCCATGTCGCTGAATTACAATTTTTGGGCTTTTACTGAATCTATTTCAGCAAATTTAACTCACAGATGCATTTTTACATTGATATAGAAGATTTCTGTGAAGAAAAAAAAAGATGCCTTAAAAATTTGTTCACTGTTGAAAAACATGATTTCTGCGGTCGCCTCAGTTTGACGAGTGCTTGATTTCATCGTGTAGCGTCTCAATGTAGGAAAGTGTCATTCATGAGGATAAAACTGATGATTAATTTTTCACAGAGTCTTTAGAGCATTTTCTGGTTTCTTAGAAATAGATTGATCTGTTTTATTCATGTTATGATGTTTTTACCTTGTGCTTCCTTAGCCGACTTCCTGGCTGCCAGCACTAGCAGGCCACAGTCTCACCTATGTTGGCGGTCTGAACCTCATAGTCATTGGAGGCTTCTCCGTCGAGAACTACTTCAGTAACAAGGTGTATGAATACAACGCTTCCAACGGATTCCTGGCCTGGCAAGAATTCAATAGGACCCAAATGACCGGGGCTATTCCTATAGGTAGGTGATTGATCCAACTCTGAATTCGATCCTTTTTCAAGGCTTGACACCATTACCCATGTTTGATGTCAGTACAATCTACTGATTTATAGTGATAACTGATGGTTGAAATCAGATTTGCCTGCCTGATAAGAATTTAACACAACTCCAGCTTCAGGAGCAACTCTTACTGGTGGGTGAATGCCACACCATGGATTTGATACAAATGGTAACACGTGATAACTGTGATAGATTTTTGCTCGGAATGAGATATGATACCTGGCTGGGTTGGTGAAATTGATGGCAAAATGGTAATAGAGATAAGAGAAACTTTATCCATAGAAGGAAATTCCATTCATAGTTGATGAAACAAAGTACACATGCAAGGTACATTCATACTGTCACAGGGACAAAAATATAATAATGATAGTAATAATGCATAGAATCTACTTTTATAGAGTTCTCAGTCCTGTAAAACAAGCTTTGACCTTTTACAAAAAATGTGGAAAATGAATAAATGTCTTTCACCGAGGGCAAATGAGTCGGAAGTTGCACTGGGCACTCCCACGTTGCTGCTATTTTTAACTAATTTCTGATTTAGATCCCAAAACGTTTACCCCAATTTTTTTATTTTTTTTTTTGTTAAAAAAAGGTTAGATTTTTTTTCTGTGAGGAAAAAAAAAAAAGAAAGAAATGTGATACCTGAAACTAGTTAGAAATGGTGGTAACTTGAAATCACCCGTCACAACTTCCGACTAATTTGACATGGGTGCAAGACAAATATTGTACAAACACAGACACATAAACACAGACACATACCCTCGACATACATATACATTCACACACACATGCTCACACACATCACGAGCTCAGTTCTTTGTTGTGCTATCTCCATTTTGGGTGATTTGGAGATAGAAATGTCATGTGAAAAAGAGATAGTAAATCTACCATATATTATAGTCATTTCACCTATCACTTGCCCAAACAGGTATATTTTGAAAATCATTTTGTCCTATCTCCTATGTACCAAAACAGTTGTAGAACACAACTCATCAGTTTTCTCAAAATGTGAAAAATGGAGATAGGACAACAGAGAACTGAGCTCATGACATGATCTCCTGCGTTGCAATTCCTTTTCATATTTGTAGCCTGCAATCTACATTAGAACAAGGCAGGTTCAAACACTAATTAATTTTGATGTTTAAGAAATGTCCACACCTTTTGGAATGCTTCACATACAACACAAATTAAAGTTTCTTGCCATTAGAAGAGATAGCCTGGCAGATTATATTATCCTGGCAGATCATACTTTAGTCAGACAGAAATGTTGTGCCTATAGATACCTGAATGCCCAACTGAAAATGGATTTGGTATTGATAAAGACTGGTGAGATTTTGCTGAAAGGTTCTTAAGCACAGTGCGCACACAGACCACAGGGAAAATGTATGGCGGTGATAGATATTCTTAACATGGGTTGAATGCAGATTACAACTTTCTGTTTGCTGTGGATAAATGAAGCAGTGAAAAGGAGTCCTTAGCGATGCTGCTCATTTATGTGTGGTCTGTGGGGAAGCTGTGAACAAGAATCCTAAGTCTGCTTTACCATTGTTTGGCATTGGCCCAATCAGCTAAAGTTAACAAATATGTTATCTTAATGTTCTAGATTACCTTTGTGACTAATTCACTTTGAACACTGCAGTGAATTAGTTTAACTCAGTTATTAACAAAGACATGTTTCTGCTGGTTTAATGTTTGCAGGTGTATATGGGCACAGTGCAGTTTACGACGATATCTCACAGACAATTTTCATGTATGGAGGCTACCTGTACCGTTCTGACCAGTGGGCAATGTCTGGGTCGCTGTTCTCTCTGGATGTGCGAACAAAGGAATGGCACATGCTGTATCCAGATATGCACAGTGTGGTAGGTCATTTTAACCCTTTTTATACAGTAAACGGCACCACCCTTCTCTCCTCATTTTCCCTGGCTAATTGTGAACATTTAATACCTGTTACTGACACCAGCTGTATTTTTATTTGACAGATCTTCAAAGCATAAAATTTCTTGGTTATTGATGTTAGCATATCAAATCTTGTTACATGATATACTGGAACTATCTTGATATGACACAAGCAGGGCTTTCATGTGACCAGATTTTCAAAGCACAAAATGTCTTGATTATTTATGTTTTTATATATCAAATTTTGTGATACAGTGGAAAGGCCAGAACTGGATCAGGTCAGAGTAAATGGAAAAAACAAAATATATATTTTTGGCCTCGCCTTACAAATGAAAATGACAGAACACTTGAAGATGTTTTGAAATTTGATGAAGAAAGATGACATGTATTTAAAAATTAAAACTGATGAAGGACACTGAAGATAGATTGGATGTTTGAGGATGAAGTATGAGCCATGTTTTCTTTTGTTTCAGTGGGAGTACCGAGTGTTCCACACAGCTGTTCATACAGGGGACGCCATGGTTGTGGTTGGTGGTCTGACCATCTCCGGGAACTACGGCACTGGTGTGATGGTCTATCGCTACTCTTGTAACACTTGGCACAAGCTGGAATACGATGGTAAGCAGTAGTTGTCATAAGTTACACGGAATTGGCTGTGTGGCAAGGAAGATGCTTGCAAATCTAAAAATTTGATTTTCTTGCTGTTTGTGGCAGTTTTCTTCAATCTGTGATGTTGATATACGTTATCTGTGTTTTTTCATGATGCAGGATTTTTGCTGTATTTGTTCCTTTCTACGATACAGATTTTAACAGCTGTGTTTATCCATTTCTACAGTGCGGATTTGAAATTCTGTGTTTATCCTTTTTTTTACAATGCAGATTTTGATTTCAATGTTTCGCTTTTCTACGATGCAGGGTTTGACTACGAACAATCTCCTATCAGTGTGCTGGGCCTGGATGCTGTCAGTGTTGGTAACCTCATCTACATCTTTGGTGGCTTCGCTGGCTTCGCCATCAGCACCATGTCCCAGCTGGCGCTGCCCCTGGACATCTGCGGCCTCATCACCGATGACATCGTGTGCAGCAATATCTCCGGCTGTCAGCTGTGTGTCATCACCCTGGAGAGTGGGGAAAACACGACCATGTGTTACGACAGCCACAAGTCCAACAGCACTCGGCCTCCTGGGTATGTGAGATGGCAGGGAAGATAAGATAGTAACAGACATAGCATGGGATAAGGTAGAATAGAATAAGATAGTACAAGATAGGACCAAAAAGGATTGAAAAATGTAGCATAGTACAAGATAGGACCAAAGAGGATTGAAAAATGTAGCAGAGAATAACAGGAATAAGCTATAGTAGTCAAGGATGGGCTGTGATAGGTTAGGATAGTTCAGAATAAGATTAATATCTGCAGGATAGGATAAGATGCAATAAGACAGGATAGGCCAAGATAGGACAAGACAGCTTAAGAAAGGCTAGTGGGAAGTGAAGAGAACACGACCATGCATACTGACAATCATAGATATGTCCAGCAAGGACCAGATCTCCAGGGTGAATGGGACAGATGGAAGATAGAATATTAAATAATATAGGAGCACCACAAAGGATAACATAAGATACATTAAATAACTGTGATAATAATAGGATAGAGTTGGGTGGAATGACATAGGGCATAACAGGACACTTGTAAAAATTATTCTTTTCATCATTCCCAGGTGTGTGGGAGCATCACCAGAAGAGAAGAGGTGTAACTTGTACAATCGTCAGAATCGCAAGTGCAAACGTCACAACAAGTGCAGCGAATGCCTGGCTTTTCACCCTCGTTTCAAAGAAGTGGAACAGGTAACATTAACAGGAATCATGAACCACCTTCATTATTATGCCAGTTTTGCTGTCTTGTGCTAATCATCAGTAATGCAATCAGTCTCTTACTTACTTTACCCACTGCTATCTCCCACTCACACTTGGTCTTGTCCACTCAGTGCGAGCCAGTCGGCACCTGTTTTCTACTTTACTGCAAGCAGTCGGAAGTGTCGACTGTTATTCAGAGTTACTGATCGTTACATGGATCACAGGCAGATAGACCAATATCAGACTTCACCTGTGGCTTCTGCTACAGAGATTGCCACTCCTGCATTGGACTGGCCAGTCACACCTTACGCTGTACCCAAAAAAACGCCCAGAGTGTAGCTCCATAGTCCTCTGAGACTATAGGATGCCCACACAGTAATTGTTACATGACCAAGCAAATTATATGTCTTGTGCCCAGGACAAATGAGTCCCAAGTCGCTCCAGGCGATCGTGAGTTGCGGCTGTTTTTAACTATTTTCTGACTCAGATACCTAATTTTTTTTCAGGTTAGAAAAGATTGAAGTTTTGTTTTGTGGATAAAAAAAAAAAAAAGTTTTATATCTCAGTTGGGAAATAGTTAAAAAAATGGCCATAACTTGAAATCTCCCAGCCCGACTTCCGAACTATTTGTCCTGAGGGCGAAACTTATGCTTGAGTTGGATTCTTATCATTAGGTCACCTGCTAATCATCACCTCGCGTTATGTCTCAAAAGATTCTGCGTATAGAAGGGAAACGATGTCATTGGTCAGATCATCACATCATAGGGGGAAAGGAAGTGGTTAGTGGTTGATAAGCCATGGACATAGCACGTATGTTTTCCCCCACATGAGAGACGGACATTTGGATGTGCTTCATACAGTTTGTGGCTGTAAAGAGGATAACATCCAGCATTCTGCGATATTGTGCTTGCAGGGGAATTGTCTTGCTCCCAGGGCAATGAGTCGGAAGTCGCAGCGGGTTCGTTCAAGTCACAGCTGTTTTTGACCATTTTTCAATATTTCCCAACTATGATACCAAAATATTTCTTTTTTTTTCAGAACTGTCATTTTGTGAAAACAAAAAAAAATTTAGTTTCTTAGCCGGAAAGTAGTTAAAAACGACCCAAAACGGCTGTATATCTTCTTTGCCTTACGCGACTTCCAACTTTTTTGCCCTGGTCGCAAGGCAGTTATGGGCCCCAGTTTATTGTACTTTCCAGCTGCTCTCAGAGGCCCAATGCAAATTATTTGTCACTATGTCACAGCAGCATCCCATGGAATGCCATCCTTGATGTTCCAGTAGTGATCTCTTCTCTCTTTCCTTGCACCTGTCTTCTGTACTCCCTTGTCTTTCCTTTGTTCTTCTTTCAATATAGCCATGATTGTGCTGATGTACTGTGAACCCAACACAAACAAACAAACAATATTACTGTGTAAGGAAAATGTCGAATAGTGTTTGTCATATAGGAGGTGACACTTTGTAATCAAATGCTTCTCAATTAAGGCAGTGGGAGAAATCGTGATTTCCTCAGGGAGTGAATTTTTAAAGCAAATGTTTTTTTTTTTGCATAAAACCCTTCTTTGTCTAATTCAGAGTGAAATTTGCTGAAAGATTGCATTATGAGTCCAAAAATTGCGATTTAGTGACATGCCTTGAATGAGGATTAATAAAGATCAACAAAACCAATCAGCTATTTTTGTACTGAATTCAGCTGCAGTAGATCACCCCCATTGTCTTTCATTGGCAACATGTTAACTTCTACTCAAGGGAGAACAAAAGTACTTTTTACCAACAGAAAAGGAAATCAGTAAGCTTTAATTTTATACCAATTGCTTTATTTACTAAAAAAAATTGATCAGCACATGATTTCATTTCATTGCATTGCATCTTGTATGGATGTAGAAGGAGTTAAAAGTGAGTGGCATATATTTTTATGGCAGACCTGCGCCTGGTGTACTAATTGCCCGACTGGTGCCTGCGTGTACAAAGGCGAGAAGTGTACCCGCAGCGAAGCTTGCCCCCTCCCCCAGCACGTGATGACTCAAGTGGACGACTGCCTCGAGTACTTATGTCCTGCCTCGGACTGCGAGAAATGCTCGGAAATTGACAAATGTCTGTGGTCACGTCACTTCCAGAGATCTAGTAAGTACCGATTATATTTGTGTCATAGGTAAATAAGATGAAGTGTGAGCTTTTTTTTTTTTTGGTGATGTTGTCGTAAAATATTTCTTTGAATTTACTTATAGAGGAAGAAAACAATGGTCTCAGGTGAAAATTACTCGTTATGAAATAGGTCCTTATATATGATAGAAAAATAGACCTTGCATATTACTTTTTTTTTTTTGTAATGTTCAAACCACAAAAGCTTTTTTTTTGTTGATATGTGCAGTAACAGATGCTTGTTTGTGTCATAATCTTTAGGATTACTCAATTTTTTCTAAAATTGATTAAACTGTTATGTCATAAATGACGTGTAGGTTTGACATTAAGCAAGAAGATAAATTATACTCTTCAAAATTCTTTTTTTTTTTGATTACACACACTGCCACTGCATGAAAATGCTGAAAACAGTTCCCGTAACTCCAGTGAATGCTTGAGTTTTCATGATGTAGACTAGTCAGTTCTAGACCAAGATTTTCGCTGAAATGGCTCTCTGATGATGATGTTTTTATTTCTCCAGGTGAATCTAGACACTACTTCAGCAGGAACGAGATCTACACCTGGAGCTGTGTTACTGTGGGTTTGAAGGATTCCACAGATAAGCCTATTCATTCCATGCCTCCAGAGCAATGCCCTGCCCGATGCTACACCCACACCTCCTGTGAGACATGCCTGGATTCCAGCGGAAGTGAGGGAGGCTCACATGAATGTGTTTGGAGTGGGAAATTGCAACTGGTAGGTAGCATTAGCATTTGTCTTGCGACTAGGGCAAATGAGTCTGAAGTTGCCCAGGGTAACGAAGATATACGGCGATTTTTGGTCATTTTTAACTACTTTCCAACCAAGATACCAATTTTTTTTTTTTTTTTCACAAAATGTCAATTTAACCTTTTTTTAATCTGGAAAAAAAAAGAAATATTTTGGTATCATAGTCGGAAAATAGTGAAAAATGGTAAAAAACGGCTGTGACTTGAACTCACCTGGCGTGACTTGCGATTCATTTGCCCTGAGTGCTAGACATTTTGAGAACTTTATAGACATAATCATTATGACATTTTGGTTGATTACAACATTACAGTTGTAGTTGCAATTATTACGATTTTCTTATGTTTTATATCAAAAGAGGGAAAAAAAAATGGCTTATTGTTATGATCTAGACTCAGGTCAAGGGTCAGGATTATCAAGTGTGCAGATAAGCTTATATGCAATGCTTATCGATAGAGGATATTCCTGACACACTTTTATGTACAGAATATTCATTTTATATATGTAACTGTAGGTGCACAGGAAACCTCGGATGTATTAAAAATTTATATTTCAGAATACTGATTTTCCACTTACTTCAAACTATAGTGTTTTATTAGGGATTGGCACCCCTGCAACATGCGTGAATTAAGAGTAGATGAAATAGACTGTGTTTGCGTTGTTCAATGGAGAGATTGGATTCGTTCAGGGACATACTACGTTAGGCACAGCTTGGTAGTCCTTTGTCGGGATAATAAAAATATTTCTGTATTATTTTTATTATTATTTTATACAAATGTCTTAAAATTTTACCTATTGAACCCTACAGCCCAGTAGGCCGAGCAAATTTTCCAGTATCAAATTCCCCACCGCCAGGTAGATCAAGCTGACGCACCCCAGTCCTACGCCTCCACTACAGTTAAAAATAGATCCAATAAGTGGCTTTGGGGCAAGGACATATTGGACTATGATGATTTCAAATGGCTGCCCTCATGATTGCGTTTGAGGCTTGTGTTTACAAAAGATTTGAACATGAAATGAGAAATGTGCATTCTCGGCCCAGAAAGCCAGGGACAGGTGTTGTTCAGGCACTGGTGACCTGAGTTCAAAGGGTTAAAACAGACTGTCAGCTCAACACACAAATAGAAGCAAATAACAATGTGTAGAATTTGATATCTAGAATAAAAAGATTTCCTGGCATCATTTTGATTCTTCATCAGGGCAGCTGTCTTATTGCTAAGGGAAATCATTGTAATATGACTGTCCTTTACCACCCAGTCTTATATCAAAGTTTAACGTAATTCAGGAAGATTCCATGCACCCACTTTATAATCAATGGAAAGATTCTGAAAGTAGTGGGCATTTGCTGCATGTAAGGACTAATTGTGAATGTAAAGGAAATTCATTTCTGCCTTCAGCAGTACATTTATCAAGATCAGGCTGACGCAATGTTCCTTGACTCTGCCTTGTTTTAATACTAGACTGATGTTTATTGTGTCTTTCTTAAGTATATATGCAGGGATACCAAACTTCTGACTTTAGTTGGAATTCCGACTTTTTTTTTATCGTGACCGATTTTTCTACTGCCCACTTTTACTGAATCCACAAGGTATCCGTGGTTTTATAATAATTCGCGATACAAATTTCACACGATGACAGTGAAACCGGAAGAATGAAAGAATTATCCTCATACCTGGAACGATAGTCACACCGTTGTTTGGCGGCTGTTTGAAAATTGAAATTGAAGTTTGTTGCTCTTGAATCCTCATACTCAACAGCAATGCAGTCGAGTGGTCATGTGAGAGTTGTTAATGGAAAATCAGCACATCAGAGCACTGACAACAACAAATAATGTGCCCATGATCTTAGAAAGTCTAGATCTAATATTTGAGGGCAGCTGTTCGCGATCTAGATCTCGATCAAGTAAATAGATCAGTCTAGCTATGCCTAATGATTAAGATGACGGCACTGTCTGTGGCAAAATTTTCCAACTTTTTTTGTGAAAACAATTTGACATCCCTGTATTGTGTCTCATCAAATTGTAAATGGAATTTTCTATTGAGGACAGATAGAATTTTATCTTATTGTTATCAATATTATCATCATGATCTTCCTCAGTGCATGCCACCAGTCTACCTGTACTTACACTGTTCTATGGGAGAGTGTGGATTTATCCACATGGACGATCCGAAAAAGTGCCCCATCAAATGTGAACACTACAAGAGCTGTGCCAACTGTACTACCGCACCCGGCTGTGGCTGGTGTGCTTTTGGAGGCATGAACGGCTTTGGTATATGTATGCCAGGGGGTCTGGCCCCATCCCAGGGAAACTGCTCAGCGGGAAACTTTGCTACACATTTATCAGCCCTCAGTCATGGCAGTAAGTAGATATCATGCTCTACTTCGCATGTTAGTCGATGGAAACTTCTCTGTATTTTTATCAGAACTCACTTATGGCAGTAAGTAGATATCATGCTCTGCCTTACATTTTTTACTTCTTTACTAAGCTAGGGAATGAACTTTTCATGGATGAGTCTCTTGAAATGTGAAGACAGTTTTCTACATTGATCATATGCTCAATTGTTGCATTTTTAAAATCGTCAGTATATAATTCTAGACAGGGAAGCAACACTTGTCTTCTTGAAGGGAACATAAATAATTTTTTATTTGAAGAGGTTTCTGAGAGTTCTCCTAAACTGGGAGTAATAAAGGGAAAACCTGACGAGAGATATCAATATGTTGCTCATATGATTTTCAGTGAGGAAAGATAATGCAATAGAGCCTGTGAAATCGACAACAACCCATGCAATCTGGGGTTTTGACAAATGTCAGCCAGAGAACGAGTGCCTAAACAACCACCACACGTGTGATGCCAAAACCCAGGACTGCTACGACACGCTGGAGCATTTTGGCTGTGAGTGCAAGCAGGGCTATGTCATGAATGCAGGGTAAGAGACCTTTATGTACATCTGCATTTGTTTACTGGATGTAAGCAAGCCTTTGCTAATGGATGTAGACAAAAATAGTTCTTACATGAAATCAAAGTGTCTCCTGGTTGTCTTTGTCTGTTGGATGTAGACAAAGTAATTCTTACATGAGAACAATGCATCTCTTAGTTGTAAGCCTTTGTTTATTGGATGCAGGCAAAGTAGTTCCTACATGTTCATGAGTTACAGGGTATTTTGAATTATTTTCCGAGTCAGATACCAAATTTCTTTTTTTTCGGGATAGAAAGATTGAATTTTCTTTTTGTGAAAAAGAAATAAAACATTTTGGTATCTCAGTTGGAAAATAGTTAGAAAGGGCTGTAACTGCTCGGACTCATTTGCCCTGTTTTGTTTTCATTTTGAAGGGATTAATTGATGAGGTCATGTGACTTCCTGTATATATTTGCCAGGTCCAACAATTGTGAGCCAGTGTGTCACCAGGGCTGTGTGCACGGGATCTGCTTCAAGCCCGACAGCTGTCAGTGTGACTTTGGCTGGGTGGGCAACAACTGCTCCGTGGAGTGCCAGTGTAATAAACACAGCAACTGTCTGAGTGTTTCCTACCCAGGCATATGTGAGGAGTGCCAGAACAATACGAAGGCAAGTCCTGTCCACTACTACTCCTACGGCTCTTTCTCATCTCGGGCCAGTGGTTCCCAATGTTTTTTCCCTTGTGACCCCCTACGCAAAAGCTACCTGTGCGACCTCCCATTATTAGCATCTTGATTAACATTTTATTTTGTTGTGAAAGTTAGAATCTGAAGTTAGCTGAACATTTATTACATTTATTTATTTACCATCTACTTAATCTTTTATTTATTCATCAAATCCTTCTTTCATTCATTCATGCATTCATTCAGTTCATTCCTTTATTCTTTCATCTGTCCATCTATCTATCCATCCATCCATCCATCCATCCATCCATCCATCCATCTATCCGTTCATCCATCCATTTATTTATTTATTCATTCTGTTCCCTGACTCAGGGTGAGAAATGTGAATCATGCAAGCCCATGTTTGTGGGAGACCCAGTGAACGGTGGCCGCTGCATCCCCTGCCGGGAGTTTTGCCACAACCACACAGATATCTGCATGACCCAGCATGAGTACGACATGTCTCTGATGGGGATGAGCTACATGGTAAGTACACACCTTGTTCCCAGGTGTGACAGTAGAATTTGCACTTTGAAGATGTTCTAAAGTGCCACTTTAAAATCTTCTGACAGGGAAGACTTGGTGGGATGTGAATGCCTTAGATACGAAAGCATAGTATAGTTGAACAGAAGCCAAACTGCAGATGTGAAAAAAAAAAACAACAACAAAAAAACGGACACAATGATTATATCAAAGCCCACAAACAAAAAAGCACAATCAAATAAGACGGTCATTTTTGTTTAACTAAGACTGAAATTTGTGGATATTAGAATAGGTAATATTAGACTTGTGAAGTCAGTCAAAGGAATTTGATTGGTGTGTGCATTTAGTCACAAAAATTTGTTAGACACATGCACTGGATGAAAAAATACTCATCAGACTTATTCATTAAATCAAATAAACCTGTTGAATGTATGCATCTAATCAAACTAGAAAACCGTTGGCTTTTGTGGGAGATGTTTTAAAATCCGGGTCAAAGCGATACTGCCCTATGACTCAAAGTGTATGGCAAACTGCACATCTTCATGTTTGTGTTTTGGATAATTAAACTGAATGTTACTCAAAGAAAACATGTTTGGTGTTTTGAATGTGTCATTCCATGGAACGTACAGTTCGAAACAAAACACTCTTGCGAGTTTACTATTCAAATATTGCTGCCTGTTTAGAATGACGTCAAACATAGCAAGCTATTTTCAGCTTTATATAAGTAGGCACAGAGATTTAGTTTTCAAGTCCATAAAACTTGTACATGTTTTGTTGCAGATTTATAGTATTGATAAGTTTGTTAGACATATGTACTGAATCAAATAAATTCATTAGGCTCATTCATTAAGTCAAATACATTTGCTAAAACTTGGTTCTCCCGTCTTATCTCAGAATGGACAAGGCCGGTTTTTCCACCACGGACCGAAAGAAGAGGATGCTGTCTGCTTCACCTGCCAGCACAACACCACAGGGAGTCGCTGCGATAGCTGCACAAGTGGTCATTTCCGCAAGAAGGATGAGGACAAGACCAAGCCTTGCCGAGAGTGAGTTTGAACCAATTGAGAAAAAAAATCTGGTTAATTAGTTACTTCTCTTGATGCCTTGTGGAGTACAAGACCTTAGCAGTTATGTCCCTTTTTTCGTCTGTCTCTACCGATCTTCTTTGCAACCTCCCATGTCAGTCAACTGACAGTTGCACACATACTTTTAGATTGCATAGATTTCAGAGCCACTCTAGAAGCCCATTTCTCGAGTCATTCTCTGAAGGGTGTTTTTTTGTAAATTGAGGCCACAACTCATCCTGAGCATCTTATGCCAGGTAGAAATTTACTTTACTCCAGAATTTAACCTGTTGAGCCCTACACCCCAGTATACTGGGCAGATTTTGTGGTGTCAAATTTCCCACAGTCTGGTAGACCGGGCTGACGCACCCCAGTCTTATGCATCCACTATAGTTAAAACTACATCTAATTAGTCACTTTGGGACAAGGACATTTAGCATTACAGTGATTACAAATGTCTGCTCCGATGATCGCGTTTGAGGCTTGTATTTACAAAAGATATTGAACATGAAATGAGTTCTCAGCCCAGAAGGCCAAGGACAAGATTTTTTTCAGGCAGTGGTGACCAGGGTTCAAAGGGTTAAAACTATTAACAGAAGCATATTTTGAGAAAATCGCTAGCATGTGGCTGGCCATTATGAAGTCATTAGTAGGAGAAAATGACTGACAAGCTACACAAGAAACATGCAGACACACAAGCTTAAACTCTAACACATATGTGACAAGAAAATCTCTTTGTGCAATGCTTTGAACAAACAATTTTGCCCGGTTATCAAATGGGGCTCAGTTGTTCATGAGTGTCCTGACTCCATTTGTACTGCAATTTGTTTGTCCTACACAAGCTTGAGTTTTCCTGTCGTGGATATGAAATCATTGGTAGGGATTGGATGTTGGTCTTGTTTAAATATCTGTGCTCTGAAATATTGTTCTTCATTACGTCTGTACTCTTCAACGTGTTTACTTATACAAAACACTCAGTATGGTCTTAACTCAGTCATTTGAAAACCATATGTCAGATTTGCCAGGCTAGGCTTCAGAAGGTTAATCATCACATGAAATGTTTTATCAATTCTTAACACTTTTTATGCCAGTTGTCTATATATAGATGACCTCCAAATCATAATGTATGTTGTTTTTGATAGCTGTGAGTGCTTGTTTAAACTACTGTCATTATGAAAATCAATTCTTTCATATCTCTTTTTTTTTTTTCTGAAAATAGCGAAAAGGTGGTGGTTTGGTCTTTTGCTTCAAATTTACATTTTTAGAATTATTTTTCATATTGTTAAGTTCATTTTTAAAATGCCCTGGCACAGCCTTAGAAAACCCCTTGACATAGAAAGAGTTGATCTGGATATGTTTATCTCTTGGAATGTGTCAGTATTACAAAAGCCAGGAAAAATCCAGTGATTTTTTTGTCTCCATTTCTTTCTTTGTTTTGTTGTGTGTAGGTGTCACTGCAACGGACACAGCAACGTGTGTAACATCGACACAGGAGAGAACTGTCAGTGTAAGAACAACACAGAGACCAACTGTGAGAGAGAGGGCGGCGAGTGCTGGCAGTTCCAGGTAAGGCAGATATAACAGGGTAGCCAAAATGTCTTAGGACACAAACCGCATGTGTTGGAGCCACTCAGATCTTTATCTCTTTTTGAATTATAATTTTGCTATCATTTACTGTTGTTCCTATTTCTCTGTGTCAGTTGAAATTCTGAATATTTCTGATGTTAGTGATGATTTAAAAAAAAAGATCTTTTTATTAGCAATAAAGATTTGTTCTATTTAGTCAGTGGTGTTGGTGGCCAAGGGGTTGGGCCATTAGTCTCAAGATCTTAAGTTCCAGGATTTCAAGCTGCCGCCATTTCTGTTTTCCAAGTCAGGGACCAAAGTTTCTTCTTCCCATCTTTCCCAAAATGAAGATGTAACCTTTTTTGACCTGAAGAAAAATTAACAGTTTGATGAAATGTTTGGTATCTGAGTCAGAAAACAGTTATAAATGGCTGTAAATGAGATAGCCTGGCGCGACTTCCGACTCATCTGCCCTGGGGGCAAGTCATTTTTGTATTTGAACAGTTGGCAGAAAATCATTGATGTTCATACAGGAGAGGCAATGAAATGAGCATATATTTCTCTCGGCAGTGAAAGAAAACAGATTTTCTCATTCTCTTGAAACGTACTGCCAGAATTCATGATTCCCTCGTTAGTTATATTTCTTATAGGGTTAATCAAATTCTGTTTCATAAAAAAAAACAAAAAAAACTAACCCTGTTAAGCATATTAACAAATAAAAAAATACATTTAAACAGGCCAATATCATTAAGAATAAAATATGCATGTTAAATAAAGAAGAAGAATACAATAACGCAATAACAATAAAAGAGCTTCTTGAAAATTTTTACTTAAAAGGGCGTTATGAAGTGTGGCCCAGCTTCTAGGCAGAGCTTATCTGTCTGATATAGGAGTCTGTCCAGTGGGATGATTCTAAGCCTTTACTGTGACTCGCCTCCCCTAGAATGTTACTGAGATGTTTTTGTACCCTCTTCACATTGATTTCTCATTTGAAGACGAGACATATGATTGAAACTTTTCCAGTTAGCTCTCCCGCTAGAAGAGTGTTAAAACCACAGTTTTTTTCTGAACAAAGTGCTATTGATGTTCCCTAAGCAACAGTTGATGAAGGTTTTAAGTTTGCTGCTTCACTTTATGTTAACTCAGCGATGATCGGATTCTCTCTACAGTGTGCCCAGTGCAAGGAATATTTCCAGGGTACCCCGACCAATGGTCACCAGTGCTATCGGCAGATGAATGTGGACAGGGATTATTGTTTCGATCCAGACACTCAGAACAACTGTAACCAGTTCCCCAAGGCCCTCAAGCTGGGTCGAACTGTCTTCTTCGCTGTACAACCCAAATATCTCAATGTGGACATTCGCATTACTATTGATGTGACCATGGGCAGTAAGTGCATTCACTATTATTCACTTTTATACTTACATACATTTATTCTACAGAGTAGTAAGAATAGAAAGTTAAGAAAACCTTTGATGTGAGACAAAGAAATTTGGGGCTGAAAATGTGGAGGGGTGAAGAAAGTATGGAATGTTGGAAACTGTGCACTAACAATGTATGCCTGTCTTCCACTGAAATTAATCTAGTATGCAATACATTCAGATAACATACATAATGAACTCTTGTTCTTCTTCAAGAAACTAGCAAACTTTTTTTATTTCTTAAAAAAATGATTAGAAAGAAGCTGTATTCACATCTAGGAATTGAAGAAAAATATGTCAAACTTTTTTCTTTTTAAAGTGAAATTCATGTTCTTATGTTTGATACTACAGGTGCTGATGTGTTTATTTCCAACAAGAAAGACACGTTCCAGGTGTTTGTGGACAAGTCGTCCTGGTTTCATAATATCTACCTCGACAAGTTGTATGCCTCGGGACGTATGGGCCTGGCCCGTCGCAGTACAGAGGAGAGCAGTCACCTCAACAATGATGCCACACACGAGCAGCTACAACTGCATGAGAGTGGCTCCGTCCTCATCACAGAGCAAGTTCCTGACTATCTGAAACTGAAAGCTGGTGACACTGAATTCTACAAGATGTCCCAGTTTGAGAGCATTGACAAATCAGCATCTAAGGGAGGAAGTGTCAAGGGAGATAATCACACAGATAGTCCTGCAGAAAATGATGAAAGGAAGGTGGATCGTAGAGGTGGGAAAGATAGTGGAGAAAAACATCCATATGATTCACATCTCAGGGTAGACCAGAAGAAGGATGGCAGGCACAAAAATAAGCGCAAAAGACTGAAGAAAAAGCCACGGGTGTTGGTAAATAAACATCTACCCAGTCTGGACGAATACCGAAATATGGATAAAAAAGAACTGCAAAGCATCTTTGATTTCCTGTATCAGCTAGATTCTTCGCAAAATTATGAAAATGAAATTGACCAATCATTTTCACCTTGGGAAGTGCAGACGAGACATATGAACGTGACGGCAAGTAAACTGCGGCACCCGAGAAAGGCTGAGATTCGCACAGTGACAGACAGCAGGACAGATGGATCGCAAGCCGGGGATCAAAGTCCGGGTGGAATCAAAATGGGAGAGATTGACGCAGGTGAATTGAATACGTACATCACTGTAGGTCAGCACAACAGTGTCTTGGTGGTCAGAGACGTTCGCTTTCGACTAGTCATCACACTCCCACGGGACCAGCATGATCTTAGGTCCTCCAGGTTTTATATAATTGTACGCTCTCGTGGTGGCAATGCAGACAATGCCACCTATGGGAACCTGTACTTCCGGCAGGACCAGCCTCATATAGACTTGTTTGTGTTCTTCTCTGTCTTCTTCTCATGCTTTTTCCTGTTCCTGGCTGTGTGCGTCATGCTGTGGAAGATGAAACAGACCTTCGATGCCCGTAGATCCAGACAGATGCGGGAACGAGAAATGGAGTGCATGGCGTCACGTCCATTTGCCAGAATTCTGGTGCTGGTGGAACATGATGAACCAGGTTATTTCCCCCTGACCACTAGCCTAATGCGGCGGCGGTCTCGCCTGGGTCGCTATCCCAATCGCAATCAGTATTACAACAACAATGACATCAACATTATGTCGAGCCTCCCCCCGCCACGAGAGCTCGGGGTCGTTCCTATTGCCATCGAACCCACCGAAAATGGTTTAGCCGCTGTGGGTACTGTTTTATTCCAGTTGCCAGGGGGCGCTGCGGCCCCTGCTCATCTCTGCCTAGGTTCATCCCTCACCACTAGAATTTCACATCCGCTCCCTGCGCAGAAATCCACAGCTCTACGACGACGGACAAGTGCCACGTCGTGTTGATAGTGCATCAGTTGTTTTTGCCCCCAATTACCATTTTAAAAAAAAAAAAAAAAAAGCACCGCACTGTATTTTGATATGATTCATTATCAAACTCTTCTTCACATCTCTGCCATCCTGCTTCATGCCATTGTTAGAAAGAAATGATAATCTCTGCATAGCAGTGGTGGATACATTTTAGCTTTGTCAGATGTTAGAGCATGAAAAACTAAATTCAGTTGGGAGAAATCTTCTGAAATGTTTCAAATAGGAAGAACATGAATTCAGTCAAGGATGCTGTGAAAAGATTTTTTTTACATCTCAGATTTCTGTGAAGTCATATTATGCTCACTCTTGGAAAATGAATCTGTTTTGCTGATCACTCATGGATGGCTCTGAAACCACTGTGGGGAGAAAAATTAAACATTGTCCTATGTTGTGTCTCCTCTGAGCCAAGTTAGAAATATGTAGATTATTTATCTAGAAATATTCCTAGTCGTGATTGATCTTCAGTTTTGTAAACAGAAATTTTTTTTTGCAGGAAAGTTTTGAAAGAGAATGATTCACTATTGCTTTTAGGTCATGTATATAAGGCTTCATGTACACAGTGTGAGGTTTCATGTTACTGATGTCTAAGGCTACATGTACATTATCCAAGGCTTCATATACACTGATGTCTAAGGCTACATGTACATTGTCCGAAACTTCATATTCACTAATGTCTAAGGCTACATATACACCCTCAGTGGCATCACACAATAAGGTTTGAGGCTTCAGGAACACTCCAATAGTAGTTTTTGCCAAATCTCGGGTGGCCAGACTTATTTCACATCTTCATGAAGCTTACGTCTATTTAAAATTTGTTGTTCTTCATTATTCTACTCAGTTGCCAGTTTGTTCATCATGAATATATTTGCTATTTTTGTCCAGATTTTCAGCAGTTTCAAAATATATTTAATTTCCACCGAAAGATCTGAATAAGTTATGAGCTTGTGTATATGTTGCCATATTTTCTTTTTTTTTCATTCAGATTTTCACCACTCTATATGACAGTGATATATAATATTTTATATGAGATGTATCTCCTGCTTTTTTCTGTTATTTCCTACTGAAATATTATGTTTCTGTATGTCAGGACAATTTTTTTCATGTTGTGTGAGTAATCAAAATGATATGCGATCAAATCCTGTAGCTATGTGTTATCCCAGACTTTCATCAAGCTTTCAAAAAATGCATTTACTTAAAACTGTCGTACTCAGTTGCCAGTTGTACGTCACACATCTGTTTCCCATTTTGTTCCATTTACTTAAAACTTATTTTCTACTCACTTGGCAATTTCTTCATGATGCATTTATTTCTCATTTTTGCCCATGTTTTCATCAAAATTTGAGTTATAGATAATATTTATTCTGTTCTGAAAGATTGAATGAACGAATGTACGAATGTACAGCATGTTATGTAACATCCATATTTTTCATATATTTTCACAAACTTTCTTGGTTTAAAACTGGCCTGACTGAACAAGTTATTACGTTGAAAGAAGAGGATTTAATGACCTCTCTGCATCAGTCTCCACATTAGTTGAAAAGCTTTTATTGGCAATGCTGTGTCATGTATAAATTAATGCAATTTCACACCATTATTTGCTGTTTCATTTGTTGCCGAAGATTGTATTTATGGTCTTCAGTTTTGGTTTCAGCTGACACATCAGTATTTTGTACAAAGCAAAATGAATTTTATGTAAGCAGTGTTTTCTGTAGGTCTTGTGACTCCACTAATCTATTCAACATTTTCATATAACAATCTGTCAGTGTAGAAATTTGTAGTCAGAGAGAACTCCATTTTTGGTCATATAAGATCATTTTCTCAGAAGATTATGTGGCTTTGAAACCAACTTTTCTCCCAGACACAGTGAAGATAATGCTATGTCAAGATTTCCAGAAGTTAAAAGATGTTAATTGGTACATGATCATGTATTAGAAGCATTTCTATTCATTAGAATAGCAGTAAAGTAATTTGCAGTCAGAAGATCTCCATGGCCTTTTTTTTTCTCCATATGTTTTTAAGGACAAATATATTGTCAGCAATGTCAAATTTCCTACTTTAGTAGGATTTCCTACTTTTTGGCTGTCAATGATTTCTCTGTTGGCCCCAAATCCGGTATTATTTACCATTAACGTAGTTCAGTTTATGTTTTGCTGAAGAGTATGCCAGGAACTTTTCCTACTTTTTCATGTAGACAGATTGACATTCCTGAATTGTTTGTGGCACTAAAAGGGTGCATACAAGAAACCCAACAAAATTTTGGAAATAATAATAGGTCTCAATATGGCGCCTAACCCTTGAAGAACTGGAATAGTTTTACAGAACCAAAGTTTTTCCCAGCTTACACATATGGAGTAATTGTCAACACAAACAAAAGCAATAGCATACATAACATACTCATAACATAGCATACAAATGTGATCAGAGAAGATATGCTCTGATATATAATAATTTTATACAGGATTTTACTTGGGGACATGACTGATAATGATCTTTAAAGACTAATGGAGGTTGGTACCTTTGGCCCTGTGTACTTTTTCATCCACCTAAGACAAATCAGCCTTTTTTTAAGGTCTGAAAATTAGTTCAACCTGTGAAATATTAAAAGATGTCTTAGTTTTAATTGAAATAAAAAATTGTTAATGTTTCACAGGTAAACTAATTTTAAGACCTCAAAAAAGGCCAGTGCATCTTAGGTGGGCAAAATAGCACACAGGTCAAAAAAGTAGGCTACCAACCTCCTCTAGCTGAAATTGTCATTCAGATGTGCTTAGTGAATGAGCATTGATAGTTCATGTTTTTCTCATACTAGTAAGTAATCAGTGATGATAATTTTCCGCAGTTTCCTCTTTCTCTCCTCGATAACAGTAGGCATCGCGACCCACCCTGCTTCCCTTCCAGTATGCCCCCCCCCCCAGCACTTGTTCAAATGTAAAATGAAACTTCTCTTAAATAGTTTGATATCAAAATATAAGACTTTCTTTTTT
>JBCAUA010138464.1:3771-18771 GCA_038406235.1 Peronia verruculata
ACCCCCCCCCCCCCCTCCCCCCCACTCCCCAGCTCCCTACTATCAGCACCTTCATTTACAGTTGAGATGCCACATGATGAACTCAAGCTCTGGTCAAATTTTAAGCATATAGAGTTATTGGTATTACTGTGAAGATTATTCATTTTTCTATCAGTGTGTGAAAAAATGATTGTTCTACCTTATGTAGCAGTTGAGATATTGGCTATTAAAAACGATGGGAATGACCTGTTCCTGTAGCTGAATTTATTGAAAAAATGGCCAATCACTTTTGTAAATCCTTATTAATCTTTGCCAGGCCATGCAGCATATTTACAATTTTTGGGCTTTCACTCAATCTGTTCCAGCAACCTGAACTCTGAAATTCATTTTTAGATTGATATAGAATGGGCTGGTGTAGAAAAAAAAAAAATTACGATAAAAATTCATTCACTGTTGAAAAAAAATGTGATTTCTCTGGTTGACTCATTTTGATGAGCGCGTGATTTCATCGTGTTGCGTCTCATTATATTTTTTATGAATGAGAGGAAAAGAAACACTGAAATAAAAACAAATATTTGAGAGCATAAAAAATATGTAGTTATTGATTTGAAATTACTTTTATCCCAAACCACCTTTAGCAGGGCTACATAACCCGTCGGCCAAGGCTTTGTGACCCTCTTGGGGGTTGTAACTTGTGACCTACCAGTTGGGAACCCCTGGGCTAGATAATAACTGTCACCAGAAAATAAAGAAATATGTGCTGCTGTTTGTTATATAGACTGGGAGTTGTTGAGAAAACTAAAGATTTGCACAGGATGAAAGACATGAAAGGGATTGTGAAGTATCACCTTGAAGCAGTTATAGGACAAGACAAATGTGAACCAAGGACAAATTCATAGACAGGAGAGCAGAAGAAAACACAGAGAGACAGATATAAACATGTCTGTTTTATACAGGGAAAGTTGATGATAATGATGTGGTCATGATTGTTTACATTAAGGTGGCCATAAATATAATTTATTCAGTTCTCTCTCTCTCTTTTTTGCTTTTTGCAGTACATCCATTCAGCAGGCATTATCCACAGGGTAAGTACATGCATAGTCATAAGGTTGGTTGAAAGGAAAGGACTTAGGTGATGTTGATGAAACAGCTTGAATGTAAAATTGTATGTCTGTGTGTGTGTGTGGGGGGTGAGGGGGGGTGTACCGGAAAAGAACAAACAGATAATAAACAAACATGAAAATGATCAGGGAAGGAAACCAACTAAAAATGGCTAATTGAAACCAGAATGATAAGTGAAAATAGAAAAACTTAGGGAGAGATGAGAAAGTGTGACAGTGTTGTAAAGATTTTCTAAGAACAGGGGATAGAAAATGAGAAACAGATTAAGAAATGACAAAGATGAATAAAGGATGTGTGATAGGCATCATTTGAAAGGAAGAAAAGGTTGGGAAAAAAGGTGAGAGGTTGATGTTAGTGTAGACCATACCTTATACTTTGTTTAATACTGAGAGGTTAATGTAGGCTTAGACAATACCTTGTGCTTTGTTTAATACTCTGAGGTCATTGTTAGTTGAGACTGTACCTTATACTTTGTTTGATACTAAGAGGTTGATGTTAACTTAGACCATACTTTATACTTTGCTTAATACTCAGAATTTGATGTTAGCCTAGACCATACATTATACTTTGTTTAATACGTGAGTGGGGAGAAAGTTAAGGGGCTGGTGTTAACTTAGCTTTAGCCCTATTCTGTGTTTCATGCTTTCACATATATTTGTTTGTTTATTTGTTTTTCAGGATTTGAAGCCAAACAACATTGGTGTTAATCAAAATGTGGAGCTGAAGGTAAAGCATAACTTTTAGGACTGAGAGTTCATCTGGTGTGAACAACTGCTGAACTAAAGAGTAATTGTAAAGAATAGAATGAAATGTCCAAGATCTAGAGAGGCCGGCATTTCGCAGTGATATTGTCATACTTGTACTTCAGAAACATTCAGATTTAATGATAGTTTTGAGCCATCCTCACTTTGAAGAGAATTTGTATTGTAAGTATGATTGAGATAACCACCCCAAAGGAGGTTGAAAGATGCAACATAACGAGGGGAGTGCAAGTATGAAAAATTAGTGTCTGGTAAAAGAAGCAAAGAATGGTATATAGGATGATTTTGATCCCGAACAGGAATTTGATAAATTGTACTACAGCCACTGAATGAGCAGAAATTTAATAAGCATAGATTAGATAAGAAAACTTTACATGTATTTCTGCAGAGGAATCTTCAGCTCAGGATATCTGTTCTAACATTGTGAGACACGTCTGACTTTGTTGTGGCTCTTTTTTTTTCCCCAAAAAATCCTGTTGGCTGTTTTGTATAATATTATAGTGTAATTTTATTTTGCCATAGTTTCATCTAACTTCATGCCTGCTTTCTTTTTGGTCTGTTTGTATTCGTTTTACTACTACCAGCATTTTGTTTTTGGTCTGTTTGTATTTTTTTTTGTACTAGATCTACCAATATTTAAAGTAGACTGGCCTTTGGTTTACTTGATTGACTTAGGTACATTTTACCTTCATGTTGTGTTCTCACCTCCTGATCTCGGAGTGAGAAAACCTGTAATTTGTTGCTCGTATCTTTTTTACTTTCTTATTTGAATATTGATATAATTACAGTGAGAAACAATGCTGGGTATGGGACAGTTGAATGATACTACTATGTAATTCTGTTGTTATTCTCTCACCCCCAGATCTTAGACTTTGGCTTGGCTCGCTCAGGTGCTGAAGAGATGACTGGTTATGTGGTGTGTCGCTGGTACCGAGCTCCAGAAATCATACTCAACTGGATGCATTACAATGAAAAAGGTAGTTGCTGAGGCAATGCTGATAAGCAGCCTTGAGTGGCAGTTACGGAGAATTATCAGAATAAATTCAGTTCAGCCATTGTATGCTGTTTTGTTACTCACTTTAAGGGAGTTAATGCTATGACGGTAGAGCTGGGATTTTCCTGGTTTAAGCCTTAGATGTTCATTTCTCATCACATGGATTTATTCATGAACCTGCATCAGTAGATTAAGAATGTTGTGATTGGTACAACTGGAAATGCAACATGAATGTTGAGTGAAAGATTGATTTTGTAGTGTTGTCATATCAGTCCCACCCACCCCTTATCTGTGCAGAGTGGATGGTTAGGATGAGATGCTTTTCAGAATCTGTGCACTGCTCTGAGAAATTCAGTGTGAAATGGAGACAGGAATATAAACAAATCAGTGACATTGATGTTGTGCCTCAGCCTTGATGTTTTCATAGCCTGTGTGCCCTGAGTGTGTCCATTGACAACCAATGGAAAAACTTTTGAAATATTTGGATTCCACCTGAAATGGATTTATTTTTAATTCTAACATGAGATTGATTTGATATTCACCAGTGTAGAATTTATATTCATATTTTGATTTTCATGTCATTTTTGCACATTGAGCAGGGATTTTGTTTTTTTATCCCTTTTAAAACAATATTTTAAAAAAAACAAAACAGTGAAATATTATCAGCACAGATTGGATTATCTTAACTTCTATCATTAATGTGACCTTTATGATCTTAATAAATAAGAATTTAATATAATATAATCCAGGTGTGTTTTCTTAGTTTAATTCTCATCATCAGCCAGTGGCAAATTTTAATATCAATTGATTTTTTTCTGTCATAACTGACATTCATTGCCATCATTATTATCACTAAAGCTGATTAGCTCTGATATAATATGTATTATGGTATAGCATCAAATCACTGTCAGTTGGATCAAGGCTTGAGGTATCAACAAGGGGTAGAGAAAAACCTCATATATGTACAAATGTATGTCCTTTGCAATATAGTAAAAAGCTCATTATCATTAAATATTCTCCCTTTTTTTTTTTTTACTGCTTTCAGTGGATATGTGGTCAGTGGGCTGTATCCTGGGAGAGATGATCACACGCAAACCTCTCTTCAAAGGAGTTGATCGTATCCTTGAGTTTTGCATGTGGAACTATTTCATTTTGTGACTGTAATATAACATAGACATGTAGATGTGCCATGGACAAGAAATGTTTGTGACCTCTGAAAATAGTCTGTGGTAATTGATCATCGTCATCATGCACATTAACAAAATTATAACAACAATAAGATCATATCTTCATCAGTCTGGCTTACAGTCTGAAGAAATATATGACAACGCATTAGCAGAGGAGATTGTCAGAATCACAGGCTGTGACTCAGTGATAGAGGTCTCGGGAGGTTTTCAGATTTGTTTTATTTGTTATTTGCAATCAAAATTAATTTATGCACTTTGTCCCATGGCAGTGATACACAAATAAGATAATGGTGTGTTGAATGCAGTGATGTATTAAAGAAAGAAAATGATTTATACCTAAGATAAATTATAATAAATAATATCTTGTTGTTTTGATAAACTTTTTTTGGTTATACAAACATTCATGCTCAGCTTTATGCATTTGAAAAAAACAAACAAAAAAAACATGACAGCTTTACAAAGTGCTCTGCAAGGGGTTAATTTTTTACATGTTACCTTTAACATGATAGTCAGCCTATCTGGATCTAGTGAAGAACTGTATGGAACTAGGAGACTGTTGTCAGCTAAGATCACCAGATCAGACCTCTTTTGTTTCAGATGCTAACAAAACACTGTATGTATATTCTCTTTAACCCATATGCTCCAGATATTGATCAGCTGAACAAAATATTAGCTCTGGTGGGAAAACCACCTGAGGAATTCATCAAGAAAATTGCCAGTAAAGATGTAAGTTAACCTACTTCAACTTCATTTTGATGTGTATTTGTGTTTGCCTGGCTCTTTCTCCAAAACAAAATATAGTCAAGGTCTGTGCAAATTTCTGCAAAAGTTATACGTCATGATCTCACTGGCTTTATATTTGTTTGACTAAAGGTTATCTTATCTCCTAGAAATTGTTGCCTTAGAGTTAAATTGTCTTAACTACAATAGTTTTATACATATAAACACATCTGTGTACATAATATATCTATATATACATAAAGATTTGACTTATTATTGTGCTCAATGTGGTAGAGAGTATGCATCCACTATGACTTTTGTGTGGGGTAGTCTGCAATGCAACAGATTTTAACTTTACAGTCTTCTTGCGCAAAAGCAGAGGAATTGCTGCAACACTTGCCACATTTTTATTTTACCATTTTTTCTATGACAAAAGTGCCATTGGCCTGGGGCTTTGTTTGCTCAAAGTATGATCTTGGAATCTGCTATGTACTTAAAAGGTTCAGATTTAATAAAACGATTTTCTCAAAAAGTGTTATATTTCGATAACAAATGTGAAAGTAAATAGGGAAATTTAGATAGGCAAATTCATGTGAAGAGTATCAGCAAGATGTGAAAACTGAATCAGCACTTGTGTCAATTGGACCATCATGATCCCGAGCTCAAGATCTGCTGGATGACATTTTAGTTTTGATAAATCTCCTGCTAGTGTAAACATAGGGACTGTTTAGGTTATTTGAAAAAACCCAGTGTTGCATGTCAACAGAGAAGATAAATGACAAAAAATATCAAATGACTGCATTTTGCAGTGAAAATCTGTGACAAATAATGAGTGAAACTTATCTGTAGAAAGGATGATTTTGTTCAAGGCATATTTTAGGTAGCCCTAGCCTTAATCCCTTCACTGCTACACATATTTTCTCCGTCATTGCTAAGAAAATTTGACAAAATGGGCAGAATCACCTGTGGATCAGTCATTTCTGTTGAATTAAAACCCCTTCACTGTTCTAATGATGTACAATGATTAAAACCATATTTTACGATGATGTGTGCTGTACATCAATAGCACATCAGACCCCACTAATATTCTAACGTACTTACTACATCAAGAGAGTTAATAGTCCAAATCAATTTTATATACCTTTGTATGGTGTTAGACTGAATGCTTATATCAGCAACAGTGAAATGAGGTCATTTATTGACAGTGAATATTCTCAAAACATATTTTTTTTATAAAATGCCCAAAATTTTGTGAGCTGTACTTCATTTTGTGCTATCAAAGTTTTGTCTTTATTCTGGGCTTTGTGAACATAAAGAAAAAAACACTGTTAGCAAGTGATTGATGACTTCCAGAAAACAACCAATAGGACTTTGAAAATTCTAAATCCAGATGTTCCCTGACAGTGCAAACATTTTGAATTGCAATGATCTTTAACTTTCACCTTTGCTAATACCTCTATCTATTTCTTTTTGTCCTTTTTTTGTTTTTTACTTAACGTCAGTAATCTTTTGCAGCTCTGGAATATCAAACAGCTGTTGTGCTTTCTGAAATGTGTGTTCCAGTTAAAAGTTTCTTCTGCCAGAGTCTTACACAATTTCTAGAAAAAGATACTACTGATTTGAGTCCTAAAGGAGAAATGGGTTTGACTGATCAAGTTTCTCAACTGTAGTTTACTTTAGCTTTTGTTACTATTATTTTTTTTAACAAAATAAATCTCACCTGAAGTCAGATATTCACCCTTATTCAGCCGCTCAAATTTAGAATCATAAGAATAGTTTTTTATGTTATTTTCCCCCAGTTGGTCAAGCTGTCATGTTAGGCAGGAGTGAAAGCAGTCATTATGTTGCCTGTCAGTGCAGAAAGAAGGTCATTAGTGACATACAAAAACTTTTTATTGTACTGAAGGACGTATAACACAGTTTTAAAAAAAAAAACCTGACACTTTGACAAGTTCTGATTTCACATCGTGAACATCTGCCCTGTGCCAGTTGACGTGCATGGTTTTTCATGTTGCATGAACAGCCCCTCTCCCAAGTGAAGTGGAGACCACTTGAATTTATCTTTGCTGGGGATGTTTGTTACAGTAATGCATTTCTTTTCTTGCCTCGTCTAGGCTCAGATGTATATCCGGTCCTTGCCAAAACAGAAGAGGAAAGATTATCACAAGTATTTTGCTGGGGCCAATGAACATGGTGAGTGCTTGCCTGTATTGTATTGGTCCATATGATTTTGTAAGGGAGTCCTCACACTTGTTTATGTGTTGCACAGTGAGAGTTTTGTGTTTTAAGTGTGGGTTCTTGGGGCAAACACAGGAATACATAAGGTTGAAGTGTGCCTCTTGAAATTGAGTTAATTGTAGTACAGTTTACAAACAGCTCACTTGTTTGTAGGCAGATTGACATCTATGTTGGTAGGTTAGGTAGGTTTGTTAAAAAAAAAAAAATGCTTATTATTGATTTGTGGATTTAAGCAACTTATATGGAGGGAGGGAAGAATTTGACACTGGAAAAGGAGTAAGATGAGATTGAGGAGAGGTGTCATATTAATATTGACCAGTAAGACAATGGTTTTTGGATGATCCTTAAAAAAATTGGCCTTATGGAGACAATGAAGCTAACATACCATCACTCTCCCTGTAACCTCTGCTGGAGCTCATTATTGTTTTTGTGGAAACACTTGACCTTTCAGCCCATTGGTCAAGCAGTGATATTTAGTTTATGGTTGCTCCCCTTACTTCATAGTGTGAGGAAAGGTCTCTCTATTAACATATCACTATGATCATTCTTCCTACCTGTTGCAACATTACCGTATTACTAGTTATCTCTGAATTGTATGTACAGTCAAATTCTGTGGCATTATTGGGGCCGGACAATGGGTTCTTGAGAAAAACAGTTTCCTCAGAGTTCCTGGCTGGACTGAGATTGTGATGGGCATCTGACGAAATACGCACTTGACGCACAGAAAATGTTGTTGTTTGATAGAAGATAAGTTCTGAGTGCCTAACAGACAGTCGCCCTATATGCTTCTCAGGAACCTGGAAACACAGGTTATTGTTCCTTATGGGTCTGTGAGGGTAGAAATAGATTGTGAAATGTTTAGAATCTGTACTGTATGGAAACAAGCATTATAAAAATGCCATATATTATAAATGCTTTACAAATACCATGCATTATTTGTTATTACTTTACCTCCATCTCAGCCATTGACTTGCTAGAGAGAATGCTTGACCTTGACCCAGACACCAGAATCTCTGTGGATGAAGCTTTGCGTCATCCGTACATCCGCCAGTACCATGATCCAGATGACGAACCAACAGCAGAAATTTTTGACAGTTCCTTTGAAAAAATGGGTTACAATGTGGAGGGGTGGAAAAGTAAGTCTCTGATTCAACAGCATTTCCTGGCCATCAGACTTGCCGTTTGATTTATGCCCCGCTATGGTGATTCCATTGTGCAATACATGGATGGTTGGATCGTCTACCTAGTTTTGTGAACAGCAGAATAGTATAAAACTGAAAGATCTTTAGATTAGTTGTTCAGTATATTGATTGGTAACACTGTGCAGACTGATCATTAGCAGTAAACATCTATAGGTGCAAATCATATTTACCATACAATTGTATTTCTTACCGCAATCTCTAAGAATTGTTTACATAGAAATGGAGCCTATTCTGTCCATGAGAATATTTACAACTTTCTATAATAGTATGATAATATTTTTTGTGATCATATGACTATGTGTCATTACTTTTTACAGATATACATGAATTACATGAACAATTACCTGTAGTTATTTGTATGAATGACAACATGTAATTTTTTTTATGTTTAACCTGTGGAGCCATTTAGTGACAATGTCATGGACAATATGTAAGAGATTTTCAAAACGTTCTCTTTTTGTCCCTTAAGAAATGTGGTTATAACTTTTTTCTTCTTTTTCTTTTTATCCTTCAGAATTGGTTTATCAAGAGATCACATCCTTCAAACCACGAAGCATACCACAGAACAGAGGAGAGTGACCTCCGTCTGGCTGTCAGGCCATGTTGATCTGTTTTTGTTGATGACTTGACTACACATGTACAGAATGTCATGTATAAATTGTGTACAGCAATTTTATTGTATGTTTTACTTACATCATATTGTGTGTGAAATGTGAATTTGAAATGAATGTTGGCATTTTTTACTACTGTTTTTGTACAAGTGATGAGTGATGAAATATTTATTTCATCTTAAGCAGTGTATCAAACGTGAGTGTGAATACTTTATTTGTATTATGAAGACTAAGAGAAAAAGATGTGTACTAGTACTTAACAGAATGGAATGACTTGTTTGCCTTTGCTACATTAAAGAGATTTTATAGGAAGAATGAGAATGTTTTTCATTTTGAGTGAGTGTGATGCATATATATATGTAGACTCTGAACAATTAGCAAAATTGATGTCTTACTTGCCAACAGACAGTGTTCTACTATTTACTGTTTTGAAAGAAGCACCAGCTTCATTGGTATTTCAAGAAAAACATGTGAATTTGCATCTCTAGTTATAGAGTTTTCTATAAAAAAGTTCATTTTACCCATCTCTTGCTTGAGATATGTCATACAGATTCTAACTACCATTATACCAAGATTTTGTTTTAGGATACAACATTTTTTATCCATATATACAGGTAAAATTTTAACCATCCTTTTCGCTCCACCTGTTATAGGACAGCTCAAACACTGATCAGTGTTTTTCTTGGACATCGACAATTGTGTCTGTGATACAAACCAACTACTTAATGGTTGATAGTTCAGTGGTTAAAACGTATAAATTTGTCTGCAGTAAAAGTAAACAGATTGCATACTTTGGGAGTGATGTAGTGTGCAACAGGGCCTTCATAAATTTGAGTGTTGGGAGCTAGGGAAGGCAGTATGAGGATTGTTTACAGTGATCTTTCAGAAATTCTTGAAATATGAAATGTTATGTGACTGGTTTTGTTCAAGACAATAAACTGATGGGCTCTCTCACTGCAGCCTAAACAGCTGCTCCACATTATAGGCACAGGTCAGACTTAATCCTGAAGTACAACTGATGTCTCCTGACCATAAGAGCTATTAGACAATGCCATTAAAAACAAATGTGCCAAAAGAGTTAATGTATTAATAATACTATAGTACTATAGTAGCATAGTTCATCACATGATTTGCACGACAAACAGGATTTTTTTTTTTTCAGTACATCAAAAAGTTCTGAAAATTATATAGGTTTTTATCACAGAGTTGTAGAACCCCAGATTAAGTTCAAGGAATATATAGGTGTCAGCTGCTACAGCCTGTCTTTTTTTTTTTTTTTTGACTCAGTGAACAATGAATGGAATATTAATATTCATAGTGTGTGTCAGATCTGAAGATCACAACATTTTGAATCAGATGTGTTGATTATGTTATAAATCAATAGCAATAGTTTAACACCTTGAAGCAATCTGTTTTGTATGTCAGCTTGTTTTATCATTGGTTCACGGTTGTCATGACATGTGTATTCATTAAACTTATTTAATGCAACAGAAAGTTTTAGAAATTAAGATGAAAAAGAAAATATAATTATAGCATTTACAGTTGAAATGAAAACAGTTAATTAGTATGATTCTCTTGGTTTTGAAATGGACAAATGCCTAACTCCTCAAACATTGCATCCTGAACTCGAGTGGTCACTGCTGAATGTTTCATTTAGAACATTTTTTTTGTGTATTGATCATTGGAATACTGAAGAAGAGGATTCTGAAAATTTGCCAGCTGTAAAATTGTATGCCAGTGTGGGATTCAGATACTGCAAGCTGCTGAATTTTTCTTTCGACTGTTGATGTAAAGACTGTAGTGAAGTATAAACACCTTGTCCAGTCCAAGTTTGTTATTTATCAGTGGCATACTAGATCATCTCAATTGGGAAAGATATTAATGATATATCTTGGGTTGTATGACAGAGGGGCGAACACATAATAACCCCTGTATAACAAAAAGGCAAACCCTTAACTTCTCTGCATGATAAAGGGGTGAATGGATCAATAAATTATCCTACTGATTTGCCTCTTCGTCATGCAGAGAAGTTAAGGGTTCGCCCTTATGTGGTACAGAGGTTGTTGCCTATTTGACTCTCTGTCATACAGCTGATGATATGTCACCTTCGCTTTTCGAGGAGAGAGATATCATATTATACTGATGGAGGTGTGTACAGCATTTTGTGTTCCTTGTTTCTGGCTAAGCATCAGTTCTCTTAATTTCTAAAAATTCTCCATTACTCTCAATCGGCCCCATGGCCATGCTATTTTGAATCTACCTTCACATGTCCAAGATATTGTAGTGTAGATTTTATTGAAAGTTTTACTGGCACTTTTGTACAGTGGTTGAGGAATCTCAGTGAAGATAAATTAGTGCAATTAGGACCTGATGGTAATTATGAGAAGAACTGTGAACTGTTGGCTAGTTTGGTATGAATATTTTTGGTGACGTTGAGGGATTTGTCAAGAATAAAGTGGCAGCAACTTTTGAATACCATTTTTTTTTTTTCCCTAAGATGTGGAAATGCCTCTTTTTTTTTTTTCTTTTCTTCTTTGTTTAGGTGTAAGAAATATAAAAGTGAAAGTCAGAACTGTGTGGTCATTCAACTATGCCTGTGCAATTTCACTTCCTCAAACACAGTGATTGGCCAATACCTGCTGAATAACTCTAAGTTTTTTACTCACACACTTACCTTTATTCACTTACCTTTATCCATTCACTCATTCATTCAATCACTCTTTCATTCACTCACTCATTCAGTTACTCAGTCACTCGCTCATTCAATCACTCTTTCATTCACTTACTCACCCATCCATTCAGTCACTCAGTCACTCACTCAGTCACTCACTCACTCACTCACTCACTCACTCACTCACTCACTCACTCACTCACTCACTCACTCACTCACTCACTCACTCACATTTTCTTCCACCTGTGTGAAGCAATAATGTCAGCTGGCCCATGAGAAAACAACCCTTCAGCAGGTGCTTGGATAATTTTTTACTATTAGAATCACAAAGTTTTTGAAAACATCTCAGATTCATTGTGAATTTTGACACATGTCATTTAATAATAATGCAACAATTTTTTTTTTTTTTGACAAACAAATATTTAGTATAAAGAAATCATTTTTTATGATGTCCTGCAAAGCTTACCATTCTTTTTACAGGGTTTTGAATAAATTTTATTTCTGTTCCTAAATTTATCCATCAATTGTGTAAATATTACAACTCTCTCAGGAACATTATGTAGAAAAATAATATTTGGCCATTGCCCACATAGAAATATTTTGCTGTACTTGTTCAAAAATGAAACTACAAGTGTCAATAGCTGAGAGTGAAACAAAAAATCCACAAAGGGAAACAGTCAAGAAAGACAGAAAAGCCCATTGTAATTGTCAGTGAAAAAATATTTTTTTTAAAAAGTCAAGTGTCAAAAGTCAAACAAATAGAAAATTTAGAATGTGTATAGATCAATGGATTTTTAATGTTTTTTTTTTTGGTTTAAATTCAAAATCTTTTAAAACAAGCACCTAAAGTTTATTAATGTAGGCAATCCATATTCTTCTGTTAAACAGATATGGCACAGCCATCACTTTGTGTCAATTACTATTCTTACTTTGTTTTTTCTAAAATTTCCTCGACCTGTAGTCGAAACTATTTTGTGTAACTGTAAACCAGAGTGTAATGTGAATAGAATATTATGGTGAAAAGTGCTTAAACATAGATATTAATTATATTCATGATCATGAATGGAAATCAGTTCATTTTGTAAGTGCACAAATAATTTTAACGCTTAGACTCAAAGTACATGTTAACATGGATGTTAAATTTTAATCCGGCATATCAGGTATACATGAATTTCAGTTTGAATCTTCTTCATGATATTTAGATTATTCATTATGAAAACAGTGTGGTGAACTAGCATTGTGAAATACTCTGGCAGGTTGTTTGAGACATCTATATTTGCATGTTATTGTACTTTGTCAGCAAATATTTGAAAGTAAACAATTTTTATTTCTGTTTTTACCATACTTTGCTATGTCAATATGCTTTGTCAGAGTGTTCAGAAAAGTCTGTAGGAGTAACTTGTTACAAGGTTTCTGAGAAATTGTCATGATTTCACAGTACATACTTTGCTGCTGGTAACTAGTGCTGGTCATTGGAAGTCAGGCTGATATTATGGTATTTTCCATAACTGTTTTTATAAAGCAATAGTGTATATTGAATTCAGTGACGTGTATCTTGTCAATGGAAAAGCTCCGCTGTGAACCAGAATTCACACTGGAGTAGTTGAGCAAATGGAGCAGAGTGTTTAATGGACTGCTGTCTTTACTCGCTCTTATAGTGTTTTTCATTTTCAGCGAGAAAGAAAACGTTTTGATTTTGTAATGTACATGTATTTAGTGTTTTTATGTTTTGTTTTAGTTCTTCTTGCGTTCATCCATATTTTGCAAACAAAAAAACTCAGATCAAAAACATTAACGGTACTGCCGGTTCACTGTCAGTGTGATGGCATTTTGTTTCATTTTATATAGTTTTATACATATTGGCTGTGTTATATTGTCAGGTGCTGTGCCTATGTCAGTCATCATTATGGATTATTGGAAATTTGTTGTATGTGATTCTATTAGGAAACATTCTGCTTCCTGTAGCAATATCAATAATTTTATTCATTTGAATTAAATCATCCATGCATAGGTCACAGAGTGTTAGCTGTCGATAAATGACCGGAGTGTTAGCGGTCGATAAATGCGCCATATATCATGTCAATCATAGAAAACAGTGTCTAATTGCAACATGAGCATGGTATTTTACATTTTCATAGTCTGAAGTAAACTTGAACATGTAGCTTTGAATGCAGCTCTCGTTACTTGTCTGATAAAACCTCATAACTTCAGTGACTTAAATTTTTCAGGAGAGACAAAAAACTGCTTCCGCCTTGTATCTCATTATTATTATGAGGTTCTGTTTTATCTAGAAAAAGAAGACTAAAAAGGTTGCCCAACTTTGTTGTTTCATTGGCATATGTATTGCTCTATGTATTGCAGACTGGGCCAGAAAAATGAAAAGGGTATAATCTTTAAGTTCTGAGGTTTTATCAGAATAGTGATGGTATGTGATTTCTATGTGATTTCTATGATGACTGACAATTTTTATTAATTGTATTGGATGACAAAGGAAAAGGGCAGATTTTGTGCGGAGAGAATGAATTATTGTGTTCTTGGACATGTTTATTTGCGTTAAATGAAACTTTTTTGCATCAGTTTGAAATGAAATTTACAGTTTATAACACTGACTTAAATTGGTGTCACTTGAACACATAATATTGTGACTGACAATGACAGAGAGATTGTGTGTACATAGACAACCTCAGTGAACTTGTTTGTATGGTTACAGAAAGTTGGGTATAAGGGCAAACAAATCTTATTCTGAATGTACTTCATTGGCTTGAATTTTGTGACTCTTTATTCTACTACTGATAATTTGCAACTCAAACTCTTAAATCAAGTCAACCCTCATGGGCCAGCGTGACCAGTTTAGTTAGTCTCATCTTTTTTGTTGTTTTGATTTTATGTATGTGGATTATCTGCATGATGTGAAGGTGTCTGTTTTCCTCTAAGTCATTTCAAAGATGTGGAAGATGAGGTAATAGGTACATATCATTTGCATCAACAATTTACAATGTATATATGTAATTCTTCATGAGCAGCAGGTTGGAATTTAATGAGCCATTTTGACCATCAACCTAATTACTTCCCTTTGCAAATTACAGGAGGTATATATAGGAAAAACTTTGTAAAAAAAAGAAAAAAAAAAAAATCATTTTTTCTCTATTTATTTAAAGGTTTTTTTGTTTTTTTTCATCTTTACAAGACTTGTCTTAGATCTCTTGTACTTGGTAAAGTTAAGCAATTTGGGTGGCTGCAAAAATGGATCATTGTCTTCATTTGTTTTCATGCATCTGTCATATTATTGTCTACCAATGGCTGTTTATTATGATGAAATATCTGTTGCGTTTGTCTCCAGGTCTCTCCGTTATGAACTTTGCTCATCCACATTGCCTTTGAAATTCTAGATTTGAAAATCTGAGCCTTACACTTGATAACAGATACGTGGCCATCATCTTGCCATGGATTTGTTATATCCAGAATTCTACAAAACAGAGTAGATGCTCTCTCCCACATTCCTTCCGTTTTGCTAA
>JBCAUA010138574.1:0-22616 GCA_038406235.1 Peronia verruculata
CCCCCCCCCCCCCCCCCCCCCCCCCCCCCCCCCCCCCCCCCCCCCCCCCCCCCCCCCCCCCCCCCCCCACCCACACTTCAAATCTCCACAACCAAGACAATTTATTCAGATCTGATTTTCATTGTACACATCAAGGTGCTGTAGTTTCAGACAAGGGATCAAATGCCTTACAACTTTTACTCCAACTAATTTCTCTGGAATTCAATTATAGCAGTTGTTAAATTATTAGGTTGGAGATAACTTTTGATAGCGGTATGTTTCACAGCCAGTCAAAAAGGGTCATATGGCGATTTTCCACCACAATGAGTTATGACTAATAGATGAAAACCTTAATTCATACATTTTCCTGCCATGAAAAAAGTTTCAAGCTGGCTTTTGATAGCTGGACTGCACTCAGAGATTTTGCGCAGATATGGTGACCTGCACCGTCAGTTAAAAGCACGGGAAATATTGGCAAAAATGAAAAGTTTAGCATATAAATCTGTATATTCAAATCACAACATCCTAATATAATGCCGATAATGACAAAAGTTTTCTTACTCAATAATGAAAGTTTGTTCAGTTCATGTACTACAAAAACATTGACAGCTCCCACCATTGTCACATTCAACCCTGCATTTCTCAATTCCAGTCAACTGACTTGCCACTTATCCTGACTGGCTGGGGGATAATTACGGAATAATAAGACGCCATACTTGATTTCACCTAGCAGGCCTTGCGTCAGCCACCAATAGAGTACCTATGAAATTGTTCTATATCGTCAACTGATCACAAGCTAATAGTGAGTGCGCTTAACATTGTGAGTTGTTACTTGATCAAAGTATTCAATTGATTCGTTTCCAGTGCAAGACAGACTACACTTTGAGTAATGGGAGACTATTCTGATCAGCCCTATTACCTCCCTTTGTCACATAAAAGAGGTACTGAACAAGCAGAACAATGCAGAAAAAAAAAAAAAATCATTGCCGAGTCTGCAACCAGAGGAATTTAATGTCTGTCTCTGGTTGGACTATTTCTATTTTGTTTGAATGACAACAGAAAACAGATTTGTTCTGACCAAGCAAAAGGCTGGAAATCCCCGCATCTATTTTTAGCAGGGATACAGTCACTCCAAACTGTTCATAACTCTGCCTCACTTTTTGGTTTGACCCTGTTATGGTGGGCAGGAAATGTATGACAAAAACTCTTCGCTGTGAGCCTATGAAACTTAGATGCCCTCCACATAATAGTAGCAGTGAGTAGTGTTAATAAGTGAATGACCTAGGAAAACAACTGACATACTTCCAGTGTGGGGTTTCCCGAAATCTTGTGTTCCACTATTGTTGTGGGATTTTGTGGTGGAGCGTAATACACACGAGTGAGTTTACTATTTTTAGCAGGGGGTACAGAAACTTCACCCAGGACTTCCAGATCTGGGATTAGTCAAATATGAACTATTCTCACAGCAATTTAAAAGTCTGACTCTAAGAACTCTCCAATTCCTTGACTGCTATGTATCAGAGACAAAATAATATACAGAAGCAATGATAGTGAAAGGGTTAAATTGCTCAGAATTGAAAACTTACAACTTCTGAGAAAACATGTAAGAATCATATACAAGCAAATATAACAAAACATTGCAAGGAAATATCAAATAAAATATCATCAATCATCTTGCGGGGAGAGTAAACAAATATGATTAAGCATTGCATGAAATAACAGGTAAAATATACACAACCAGATAACCGACGGAGAGAAAGAACGAAAGAATCAGAAAGGGTAGACAGAAATAGAATGAAAGGACAAGGCAGAGAATGAAAGAGAATGGAGATGGAGAGATGGAGGGAAGGAAGGAAAGAATGAGAGAGGATAAATATGAAGAGGTAGAAGAAAACAGAACATAAATATTGCACGGGTACACAATGTCCGTTTACTTGACGCAGGGTCCAAAAACAACATAACATTTAATAACGTAAAAAGGTGGGAAATGTCAGTAGCATAAGCTGGCTACACCACAGTTGAATAAGCAGTTCAACCCAGAATGAGATACATACAGACACGGACTGGAGACTCATATCGGACAATTACAATTCTATATACATGTACGTACTCACACAAGGATCATATACACGGTCATACGTTGGACACACAGGGTTGGATTAGACACACACTGGCATATTCTCAGACACAGTTGACATGTACACACATAAAGTTGCTATGTACACCCACAACTGACATGTACATACGTATAAAGCTGACATGTTCATGCACAGCTAACCCACACACAGACAGCAGATATGTCCACAACTATTACGATGTGTGTGTATACAAGCATGCACAACTACACACAAAGTTGACATGTACACGTCACATATATTCGCACATACACACAACACAGTGGACATGCACACCTGACATAGTTGACATGTACACATACAAAGTTCATAGATGTGAAGAATCAAACGGCTGACATTTTTGTGTACGTATCAGCATGACAATTATGATCATCTACACAGAGATTTGACAAATACACATGTGTACATGTACACACAAAAAAAGAACGTGTATCATAGTGCCATCTTGATGCAAACACGGAGCTGAGAAATGATTCTTCACCCATCTGGCTTCTTCAACTAAAATTAATACAAATATGAACACTTTAGTTTTGCATCTACAATATAAAAATTAGCAAATGAATTCTAATACGTGTAGCAAAATTTGTGTAATAAATTAAGCATTTAAATCATATAATCTACAAATGCTAGCATCACAGACAAGCAAAGTAAAAAAGATTGAAAAAATTTACATCTATGAAAAGAAAAGAAACAAACAAAGCACTACTTTAAAATATACATTAACCAAATGAAAAAAAGAAGCTATTTTTACATCAAATTCATTAAATTATTGTATAAGAATTTTTTCCATGTAACTACTGAGAAAATTAAAATTTATGGTACAGATTAATGTATGACACAGAAACTCCATCTGATCATTCTTCTGAATTCACATAATTATTGTAACATTTGTGATAGCCTCTTCCATGTCACATTCACATTTGTAGTGATTGAGGTTGGTCACATTCATAACATCTGTCACATTTATACTAATACGATACTGTCACATTTCTTATCGACCCTTTCAGAATGGATGATTGCTCTTGTTATTGACACTGAGAAGTTTTCCTGGTCATTCTGAATTTGTATCGATGAAGAAATGCCTTGGGCATGCAGTAGTCATTTCGAATTAACGTTTTCCGTGCCAGTCGGTCTATTCACATATGATCTGCAGTTCTGCAGCTGGGCCAATCATCTGCATAAAGACAATCTCCAAATCATAGTTTGTTTTGTTTCTGAGAACCCCCAGTATTTGTTTTTAACTGGCATTAAGGGCAGTAATTCTTTTGTACTTTTTTTTATAAAAAGAGCGAAAGGTTGTAGTTTGGTTGCTTATTTCACATCCTTTTTTGATAATTTTTCTAATTGTTGCAGTTCATCTTTACAATGCTTTGGCAAAGCTGTAAAAAAACCCTTAGTCTGGAAAGAGTTAAATCAAACTGTCATTTTGCTAATATTTTAACTCTTTCTGTTATTTGAACAGCACATGCCGAAAGGACGTAGCACAGATAAAAACTCGATCAAAGTTGAGTTTTTCAAATAGCTCAAATAAAATAAATATGAACATAATTGTACACCACTGGACATGAAATGTACTATAAAAATGTTTGCTTTCTTGTCACGTAGGCACCAGTGTTGTTTGATATGTAGATTACATTTTCCTTGTCGAAATGTCTTCAAATATGACTTTAACTCAGAGGCATTCAAGTGTAGAAGAAAATGAGTAATGTCATAACAGCAGGCATATAACTTCCCAAAACAATGTGTGAAAAAAAAAAAAAAATTATTTCTGTGAGAAGCTACATCAAAACACACTGAATGTCATGTCAGAATCATACAGAATCAATACAAAAGTGTGACCCCTTGACATTTTGCCTCAGAAAGATCATGTTCATCGCAAATGACACATTATAAAAAGATGACACAAATAACAACAACAATGGGCCACTTGTTTAGGCCAGCCTTATTACTTCCCTTTTCTCGGCATACGCAATATAAACAAAAATTGCAAAGAAGGAAAAAAAAATAAATCATTGACTCTGGTCGAGTCTTTTCTTTTTTAAAATGGTCAACACAAAAATTAATGATTTCATGAAATCTTTTTTTTTTTTTTTGACCTGTCATGAAAATCATTTGTTCATGATTTTAATTTGCATGTTTCAAATGTAAAGAACAAAAGTTGTTTTTCTTTGCTAGTCCTTTCTTCCCCTGCTTGCTTGTTTAGCTTCACCTGCCTGGCAAAGGGAAGTAGTTTGGCTGAGTGAAAAGCTGGATCAGTTTATAAAGGGGAACAAAATGCTGTTAAAATTGAGGTGACTGGTAGCGGAGAGAAGAAATCTGGGAAGAATTTTGTGATTATTAGTCAAGAACATCAGGTCCACAGAAGTTGGTGGTGACAACAATTTCTGTTTCCATCCATGATCTTCCCCTTTCTGCATCTCTTGCACACAAATTATAAGGAATCTTCCACAAACTAAATTTTGAAGCCAATTTTTTCCAAGATCTCTATCCAAAAATGACTGTAAAATTTCAAATTGAAAGAGAAAAAAAAATTTACATGACATAATTTTTAACTTCCTCTAGAACATTGCAAAGAGTACCTCTGATTACATAAACATGTACTTGTATTATAGTCTGCAAGTGCCAAAAAAATAATTTACTTACATTGCAATTTCTATTCATCGGACGTAAAGGATATGTAAGTAAACAGATTCAGGTACTTATGGGGGTAAAATCATTTTCCAAGAATGCAATCCTATCAGAATCTCTTCAAGACTTTTTTTGAAAACATAAAATTAGAGAGACTTCTGAAATATCAGTGGTGCAGAGGATCTCTGTTTGACAAAAGAAACTATCCTTGCCAGTTAGTATTCTATACTAGAAAACACAATCAGATGACGCACTAAATCTGTCAACAATGAACGTTCTAACTGATATTTCTTAACAAAATTTAGAATTCTATGGACTTCAAACTATGATTTTTAATCCATCTTCGGCTACGTCTTCTTATGTGCCATGCATGGCTGTGTCACCCCCCCCCCCCCCCCATCCCCAAAAGAACCACACAGCTGACATTTTTGCCGTACATGTATCACATATGTATCAGAGTGACTATCATGCTCTGCACATAAGTGAATGGCCTCATACGATCTTGCTTGATTGATTTTGGATCGCATTTTTTATGAGCAATGCAACTATACCTCACACATAAGGAGACATAGCCTTTACCATACAACCACTCTTGCTTCCAATACCCAAGTGTGACATACACCTCAAATTTCATTTCTCACACTTAACTTCTCCATTCTCATCTAACAATATCAAAGCAAAAAATATGAGCAGAATGTGAATCCAAAAAAAAAAATTAAACAAAATATATAATTCAACAAAAAATTAAAAAAAGAAAAAATACAGGGACAATGAGGATCAAGTTTGTGCGCAGATTCCCATAGCAACAGTTGGTCATTTGTGAACACAATCAGGCTGAAATAATATCAAAAACAAAAAAGTGCCCGGTTTATTTCAATAACAAAATAATTTGAACCTAATACTACTATGTACATTTTTTGATTATGTATGTAGTCTTTCAATACTAAGAAAGTAGGATAATCTCAGCTTGAAATGCCTGCCCTGTTAACAGTGAGACAAATTTTGGAATTTGAACAATTTGCCCAGAGAGCAGCATCTCCTTCAAATCTTCCATCAAATTTTTGATTGCCTAAGATTCTTGAATGTGTGATATATACATAAGGACCTCCAAAATATATTCATTGTTGTCTGAGAAGACTAGACACTGGGCTTCCCTATCCAAGTAGTGACGGGATCATTGAGTCGCTGACAAAGATGCGGCATTAATCTTCCACTCCTTCCCATTCCCCGATGGTTGGATCTAAAATTCAAACCTGTGGCATCCATAATGCAAGTTTTTCGCTGAGAAGCCAACACTTAACCACATGGCCAGGCAACCCCACGATACACTACAGAAAAGAACAATGTGTAAATATGACCTTTGTCTTGCCTAGGTAAGATTGATCAACCCTCCAAGTGTGGAGAAAACGTTCTGGTCAAAAACGTTTATCATATTTTGTGCAAGATGTTCTCTCTAGAATCAGTTTAATCAAATTAACCCTGCTAGCCAGTATACAGACAGGCTTTCCCATTTCAAGTCACCTGCTGCCCAACCTTTTGGGCACAGCCGGACATCTAAAACGAAAGACACGCCCTGCGACAAACTATTAATACTGAGATGAAAGCAATTGGCAGGGTCCATGAACTTTATTTCACAGGTGTAAAAACATGTTTATCCAATTTTTGGAAAGTTTCCATGCTCTTATTTTTCATGTCTAGGTAATACTATCACTAACAGGATACAAGTCTAAAACACCTGTATTTTTCGCTGCGAGCTTAGAGAACAGGGGATGGCAGGGTGAGGAATCCAGGCTTCAAAAGGTTAATGTGGTAACATTGGACAACGCACCATATGGTAACAGAATACAGACGTTTTGTCATTTCAAGACACGAACAGTCATTTCACAAACTTGGATGTTATCAAATCTGACACTCCAGTATTTTCTGGTGACACCTTTAGGGTTAATCAACAATTTTACTGTTCTCTTGCTAAGGACTGCAGATGAAGTTTTTGAAATGTGCAGATGTGCTCGGTCCATTAAACTTACATATGTAAGAGCTGTGTTGACACTCTATTTTGTTGTAAAGAACATTGGGATTGCCTTTATGTGTGGATTTCTGTCTGAACCTACAAATGCCAGGGAATTAATTCTTTGGCATGTCAATAAATAGTGCTATCCTATCCTATCCCATGCTATCCTATTTTGTATTACTCTATTCATTCCCATCCTACCCCATTCTGTTCTATCCTGTGTCTCGGGTTCTATCATACCTCATCACATCCTGTCCTATCCTATTCATAATCTTGAAGACCACTAGGATACCACAGAAAACTTTGCACCAGTGTCCTATATTCTCCCTGGTTCCAGACATTATTGTCAAAGAAAATCATGGTTATGAAAGTTTTAAGCTAACATTATCCCTCAAATAGTTTTTCAAGTTCGCCTGATAAAGAGAAAGTCACATAACATGCCAGATCGCAAAATCTAATAAGTTCCCAACAAAATGCTACAAGGACTATCAATTTGTAGCTTTTTATCAGCTTGCAATTAATTACTCGTTTTTCAATTTACAGATTACAGATTATTTCAAATGCATCTAAAGTACACGTATGAAATTCAGACTACCATGCATGAAAACCTAATATCTTCTCAACAATGTATTATAAGAACAATCAATGTAAAGCTGTACATTCTTAAATGTGATACAGTTCCAAATAAACGGCATATTAAACAAACAAGTGAAAAACAACAATTTAAAAAAAAAAAAAAAAGCAACAAGCCATAACAGGAAAATCTGTCTTGAGCTACAAGACTTATACCGTACATCCATAACATCCACATATCCTCCACCCACGCTTATCCAGGCCTTGTTTGTATGGATTTCCAGGCCCCCATAAAACAGGTAAGTATGTTTGCTTGAATAAAGAATAAAATGGTAAAAAAGCTGGGATAAATATGGTAATGGGTCGGAAAAGGTGACATAAAATTCTGTCCAGACACAGCAGCTGTCTGTTATTTTGAGTGACTTTTGCACACTTTTTAAATATGTAATGAAAAAAAAAAAAAAAAGACAGAATGATGTAGAGTTTCAAGTACAATGTACACATTCAACCTCATTGGTCACCTGTTTCCACAACACACAACAGAAAAGTTTTATGTGCAATTTCTTTCATGTCATACTCAGCTAAAATTTAAATTAAAAACAAAACAAAAACAAAAAAAAAAAAGACAATGAACATCCAGAATTAAGAAGAAAACACTGCACCACATGCACACACAAAAAGGCTCAAACTAGCAAACCTGCAGCGCAGAAGCTTGTGATAAAAAAAAAAATCTGTCTTTCATCTGAGTGAAAAAACAAACAAACGAACAAACAAAGTCAATGAGCTATAAACAAAAGACATAAATAAAAATGCGCAAGTTAGAAAATATCCAAAAATGCCCAGTGCTATAAGAAGGCCAGCCAAGGATGAATGCTAAATCTGGCAAGCCCTGAGCGGGCTTTCCATATTTTTTTCAGAATCAACATTTCAAATTGTGCACACATTTTAAGGATGAGAAAAAAAAAAAAGAAAGAAAGAAAAAAAAAAAAAAGTGAAGGCATAACAAAATAAATACTCATTCTCAGAAAAGGAAGCCCATCCCAAAAATGAATTAAACATCTATCTGAATCTGGCCAGACTTGTCTATGATGAAAAAAATCTCCATTTTTCTTTCAGAAATATCAGGAGTTCAACAGTAACAATGAAAATGAAAAGCCAATTAGAAGAAGTTGGCAAACCTATAAAAAGCTTGATCTGGCAAACCCAAAGACAGTATACTCGCAGTGAAAAAAATATGTCTTGCACCCAGGGCAAATGAGTCGCAAGTTGCGCCAGGTGAGTTCAAGTCACAGCCGCTTTTTTTTACTGTTTTTCATTAAATTCCGACTATGATACCAAAATATTTCTTCTTCTTTTTTTTTTTTTCAGATTAAAAAAGGTTAAATTGACGTTTGAGAAAAAAAAAAAAAAAAATTCGTATCTTACTTGGAAAATAGTTGAAAAATGACCAAAAACAGTCATATATTTTCGTTGCCCGGGGTGACTTTCCACTCATTTGCCCTAATCGCAAGACATATCCATTTCAAAGTGAGTAACAGAGTTTCAGAAATTACTGGAAAAAAATAATAAAAAAATAAAAAATTGAATCAAATGATGATTAACACTGAGATGCAAACTGTCTGATGTCTACAGTTTGTTCGTCAATCTTATCTTTTTTTGGCTGCCTTAGTCAGAGACAGTAATCTCAGATGTCCACAGCAAAGAGAATAGGAGACTTAGTCTCTGTGCTTCTCATGGCTGAGCACACAGAATAACATCGGTAAAACCCAAACATAAAAAGCATAATAACACAATCTTAACTAAAACAGAAGAAACATGACAAAAATGCACAAATTACAACATGACTAAACAAGACAAAAAAATAATTTAAACAGATCTAAAAGTCAAAGCCTGAAGTCCAGGCTTCTTCACACACCTCTTTGACACACTTCCACATGAAGCTCATGGTCTAAATGAAAGGTCTTGCCGCTAAAATGACAAAATTCAATTTTCTCATTCCCTGAAAACACAATTTTTTTTCTCCAAATATTTGTAGATATGTTTTGGAAAAAATACACAAAACTCTATTAACCACCACAAGCATCATCTCATTCACAGACCTTCAAAATGTTAAAAAAGGCGTTTAATCGCATTTCGCAGTCAATCCCTTCAAATATTTTCACACATAAATACTTGTACAATGTCGTATCTCACAAAGTGCGATGGGATATTCCGATCTTTTGCTTCTCATAGTATAACCACACGATAAAATTGCAAAATACATTATATAAAATACACAACAAGAATTTGCACCAGTTCTACAACAACGGATTGGCTTTTCATGTCAGTTTGTGATAAAAACTGGATCCCAAATAAGCAAAATTTTTCCATTTTTGATAGTACATATCATCAACATATTGAGGAAAAGAAGAAATGACATATATTTATCAATAATATGCTGAGTAAATCATTCATACAACATAACATAAAATCATCAACAGAAAATACTTTATTTGTCTTTTGCCCAAAACATAAAGATTGATTTCATGAAGGTTTGCAGAGACTATAACAATTGCAGACAAAAATGGAAGAAATTAAATGTGAAATCAAAATAACCTATGGCAAAATCTAAACAATTGGTCTAAAGAAAAAAAAAAAAAAATAAAAGTACGATGTTCCACCATAAATCCAACAGCAAATTCAGTGAACTCAGCTCACCATTAGAACTCAAAACACTTACACTACAGGAGAAATTAAAGACATGCAAGTTTGGGCCAAATAGAGAATTGTCCGAGAGATTTCAACATAGTAAATGTACTAACAACTGAAGAGAAAAGAAGAAGAAGAAACTAGAGCATCAAACATTTTTCTTTTCTAACCATAAAACTCTCATCATTTCATTTTCTAGTGCCAGCCCTCTAGGACGCTGACAAACTTTAACTCTCACATGTATAGTTTAAATTAATTTCACCTTTTTTTTTTTTTCCAAAATTTACTTCACAATTTCTGTAGATTTCTGGTACTGTTTTTTTTTGGCCTCAAACTGAGAAACATTTTATACATACAAAATAATTGTGTCTGTCTTCAGGGGAGGATGTAGGTCCATCACCTATGCCCGGAAAATGTTAATGATGATGATGATGATGATATTGAATCACAATGTGTAGACTTTTATTAATCCCCTCAACTGGGAGCATTGGTTTGATTTTACTGGGCTGCCATGCAAAGTTCCACATTAAAAAAATAAAACAAAAGAAAAGTTCTGAACTGAACCATGAAGTATTCCTCTTAGAAAAAACATTGTTGTGGCCTCCTTTGAGGCCTCAAGGATTCTTAGTTGTCTCTGAAAATGGCATTTGCACTGAAGAACAAATATAATTACATTCCATGGATTAAATGTAAATCAAGTATTGCTGTACAAAATTAAAAAATATTACACAGAGAAATTGCAATTGTTAACATGATGTAATCGTGTTTTTTAAAAATGGTTTTTAAGGATGGGTATTGTAAAAATCTGCATTGAAAATTAATTTATGTAAAAAAAACAAAAAACAATAATAATAAAAAGAAAAAAAACCAACATCAACCCACAACAAGATGACGGGAATGTTTGATACTGAGGTAACAATGGGGTGGCCAAGGCTGAAATTACACAATACAAAATACAATCATTTCTGGGTTATAGGGTCATGACATCTCAATTCCCAACATGCGACATTGATCCAATTTGAGCTGAAGGAATAAATTTGCCTCCTTCACCCTGCCAGCTCAGTGCCATTAATTAAAAAAAAAACAACAACAAATACTTACAGACAAACAAAAAATGCAAAATAGCTTGTAACAAAAAACCTCCCAAAAACCAGAACTCTTGAGCAAAGCATATGTGAATTCTATACCCAGCTTGATAAACATGAGCACCTTTTGGGTGAGAAGTGACGGTTATGACCATACAGGTTAACTGAATGTCAGACAAACATCTTGTTAGAGTATGTACGTTAAACAAGATCATACTTATAGCCAAAAGGTTAATAACAGAGTACAATACGTGATGCTCTCAGTGAATTCCCAAATTATGATGCCATTTACCGGGATAGTAATGTCAAAAATGTACACTCAGAAAAATTCTGATTTCATTATAGAAGAATTAAGACACTGTGGTAGTACCTTGCTGTGACTCACTTATTTGGTTCACACTGAGGCAAAAACCTGGCTAGCCGGGAGATTGTCAGGTTGTAATTGAAGTGATGGACTAATTAGTCAATTTTAAATTGGTCCAGATTGTTTCATATATTTGGAAGGTTGAGCTTCTGACATATTATTATAAACTGTTGTCTAAAAAAACACAAATCACTCAGGGAAACAAAAATACATGGATATTATGTTAGAAATATTACAAACTTTCATGGAACAATTTTTTCCTTATACTGTAATCCAATACAGGCAATGTGAATATCGCTTTTTTTCTTCAAAATAAAAATATATTACTGATTGTTTAATACTGCAAAAGCATTGAATACATTGCCCCCCCCCCCCCCTTCCCTTGCTTCGAGATCGAGAATGAAATAATAAAAAACTTAAATAAAAATAAAAGTCTTCATGATTAGTCAAGGAGTGAAAATGCACATGGTATTGGGTTGATTTTGTTCTTTCTTTCTTTCTTTCTTCTGATCTTCTGTTTTGTTTGTGTTTTTTTTTTTTCTTTCTTGTTTGCTTGCCTGTTTGGCTATATGATGCATACAGTCATACTTACAAGGCCAGACCTCTGCTGTACATCAATCCATTGTCCTACAGGCAGAGCAAATAATAATCATAAACATATATACAAACTCTAGTTCCACAGATATGGAAACACAGGGGATACTGAAGGTAGCCAACCCATAAGAGGCTGAAAGGTGTATATAAAGTGTGACCACAGGTGATGTAGTCAAATTAACAAACTCCAGTTTTCCCAAAACGTGAGTCGGATTCTTCCCTTCTGGTTGCATTTTCACTCCTTGTCTCTTGCACTGCGGCAGTGAGAGAACTGACTAGAACAACACGGGCGATGCTTTCCACTTCCTAATGTTTCATTCAGCCACTCCCTCCCCCCTCCACACACACATACCAGCTGTTATAGTCATCCCTCTGTTGTGGTCCCCATATCAACAGTTTGAGAACTCCTGCAGTCACTGGATTGCAAGGCCAAAAATACAGCAAGTCTGTCAAACTGAAGGATTGAAGTAAAGTACTGTCACAATTGATGGAAAATTTAGACATGAAGGAGATTGGAACTACAGTATATTGATTGTACACAGACAGATTGACTGAAATGCAACCAGTTACATTTTTATCTGATAGAGTATGAAGATACTGACAGGTAGCCAGGTGCCATTGACACATCATAGCACTTGCTTTGAAATTTGTTCAAGTGAGAAGGAAAAACTAGCTTTAGAATATTTTACCTGCTGGTCAATTAGAAAAAACAGACACATTTTTCCAATCTGCGTGTCGACGGTAACATTTGCAAATCATATAAGTCAAGTATCACATCTATATATATCTATATTTGTTTAAGAGTTTCCCGCTGGTAAACTTGCACTATATAAAGGCACGATACAAGATGATTTCCAAGGAATATTTTTGCAATTGTTACTTTTGATTTTAAAAGGAGCATAATCTGCACATATTTATCCCGCTTCAGGGCTTCATTGAAAGGTAACAATTATGACCAGCTCCACCTTGACATCAGGTGACTATCAACTTGCTATCATAGGTCTACCGAGAAAGATATTCTTTTGGCGAGAAGGAGAAACTCTGGTGGATCCACGTTGTCTGTAAATTTGAAGGCGGCGACATCATAGAAATACTAAATTTTTGGCCTCGATACTACGTTACATAGCTAAGACATTGACTCATCTCAGATTTGGACACAGAGGCTTGAGACACACAAGTGAGATCATGAGACAACTATCGATGGTCAGAATGATCTGTCGGCAACGACCTCTCGGCATCATCTGAGGTAATGCTGGGCACTGCAATCATTGACGCCAGTAAGGTAATAAGTTCTCCTCCCATTGTTCTGATCTTGACTGGCCTGTTGGTTTCTTGGATTCGCATTTCCATTAGATCTCGTGATGTTGTGAATAAGAGAAGTAGTTGATAGAGGGACATCACAAGTTTCAGATGTTCCGTTACTATCTCTTACCAGTCTGTCTTTAGCTGGCCTTTGTCTCTCCGTTCTATCCATTTTCCAGATGGTAGCCTCTTGAGCTAGTCTGGTAACTACCAGTCATAAATATGGGCAAATCATCGCATTCTTTTCTTGTATACTGTGTTCGATAATGCTTACTGTCGTGAACTATCTCAGAGGCAGGCCAAATTTAAATTGACCCATATCATTTATCAAATGAAGCATTCTCTATGTTTAACACGATTCAAATTTGGCTGAATAATTATGAACAAAACAACAACAACAACAACAATAAAATACATTCACATTGCTTTCATCTAGCTCAGTCAATGACACGGGCCATTTTGATCTCCCATCAGGTGAATAATCACTTGTAAAATGGCTTAAGTGACCAGCTGTTTGTTCAAATTGACCTGTCTGAAAGTACGAATTGGCCTGGCTCATGTATTCATATGTGCAATTTGGCCTATCTCATGGACACCTCATAAATTCAAAATTGAGAACTTTAGAAACATATAAACATAAATCCTACTTAATATGAATTAAAACTAAGTACAAATTCCAAGCTGTGCGCATTTCTTAATATTTCTTTTTTCATTTTGCTCAAAATTACAAAAAAATGAGATAGGCAATGAAATGTTAGCAATGTGATGACTAGTAACATACACTTAGCCTTTTCACTGTGCTCTATTTACTTCTTACTCCCGATAATTTTTGAGATTTGCCATCTCCTCTTAGTTTCACACCAGGGAAAGTCAAGCATAAAAACAATACAATGATAGATTTCAACAATGTCAACAATGTCTGATGTCACGATGCTGGTCAAACACTGCGTGCTTTCATTTACAGTCTTGTACCATTGACGACTGTTGAACTTCCGCCCTTTTTCTTTTCGTCTGAACTACTTTTCTTTTTATCTTCGGAACTACTTTTCTTCTTGTCGTCAGAACTACTTTTCTTCTTTTCTTCTGAACTACTTTTCTTCTTTTCCTTCTCCTCTGCACTTGCTTTTTTCTTCTCATCTGAACTGCCTTTTTTCTTGTCTTCCAAACTACTCTTCTTTTTCTCATCCCCTCCACTTTTCCGTTTTTCATCAGACCCACTTTGTTTCTTCTCATCGTTGCCACTTTTGCGTTTCTCTTCGTTCTTTTTCTTCTCGCTAGAACTCGATTTCTTTTTCTCCTCCTGGCTGCTTCTGTCAGTGGTCACCGTTTTTTTTGATTTGCTCATTTCTAACTTTTTAGCTTGGACTTCGGTCAGCTCTTCATACATATGAGATTGGATCACTCGTTCTCGGGCCTCTGACAGTGACATGGATGCTGTTTCTTGCACATGCTGTGACGAAGATGTGGTGATGGTGCTGGTAGATGTGGTGATGGTGCTGCTGTATGAGACTAAACCTGAATGGTGGTCGGTGGGAGATGCTGGTGCATGATGGCTGGAAGAGATAGGTGTTGAGGGAGACAATGGTGGGCTGATGTCCACTTCTTCATAATCGTGGTATGGCCTCCGTCGTCGAGGTTCTTCTTTGCTCGCTGATGTTTCTCCTTGTGAATTACTCGAGCTGTTGTGATGCAACACTTTCACCACCGTGACGTGGTTTCCTGCCCCACCTTGCCAGTTATCAGTTGCACGTCTAGACTCCTCGCTCGTCCCGCCACTAGCACGCATCTTTAAGGCTGCTACCTTTGCTCGGGTTTCGTCCACACTTTCGTAATTTGGATCATTTTCAGTTTCATCAGCATTTTCATTATCTGAAATGCAATCTTTCACAGTCTGATAATTTGGGACCAGGGTGACTTCCCCTGATTCCTCATCAGTGACCCGTGATGTGCCTGGGATGTGCGGATAGGTAGGGTTATGAGGAGAGTAGTCTGTCTTTTTCAGAGTGCTGTAACCGTCTTCCGAACTTTCTCCAGAATCCTGGTCATTGAGGTTGTCTCCCCACTGGTTGAATCCTAGCCCAGAATCCTCTGGGGATGCCAGGTGACGATCACTCAGACGATCACCTTCGCTGGACGTCTGCGACTTGGTCATCAGATGGAGTGAGTCCAGCGAGGGTGGGACGGGGGCGCCACTGTTGGTCCCGCTGTTGTTACCACCGGTGGTACTGCTGCTTGTGCTTGTCATACTTGTGGTCAGGCCGCCTCCGGAGATTCCTGCAATTTTGTGGAACAAAAATTATCTTCTTCTTGTTCTTGAGATAATTCCACTAACATGTAATATCTTCCATTAGTGGTTAATATTAAATTGTCACTTGGCAAACCAGAAAAAAATATTTAACCCCCACTTTCTTCAATAAAAAAGAGAGAGAGAAAGATAAAAACAATGTTTCTCTTCACTAAATCCCATTCAAAATTTTGTTCACTACTTCTGTAACAAAACATATAATTATGCAGTACTAAACACAACATAACTAATAATCTCAGCTGTCTTTTAGAACTACATTGGCCAGCCATGCATACTATCCTGACACATTCTAACAATGTGAACATCAGGTCATAGAATTCAGAATGTTGTAGTCATCCTGCAAATATCATTGTGCAGTGTTGTCAAGAAGATGGCGAATAAGCGAGGAAGAAGACGAAACAGAAAACAAAAACAAAACAAAAGATCAGAGGTTTCTTCTGCAAAGGATAGCTCTCAACGAGAAAAAGGTCCCAAAAATTTCTGTCTGCTTACCTATCTCTGCGTAAGTGTCGCTGTTCTGACTGAGGCGGTTTTCCTGCTGCTCCCCTGTCAGTGCAGTGCTGTTTCTCATGACAACACCATCTCCAGACCCGCCCTCAACCTGAAACAGAACATCAGTCACAGATAATTTATGTAACTCAACTGTGGTAATAGTTTAGCCTGTCTAAGATGAGTTCAGTTTTACAATAAATCATGTTAGACTGACAACTGTCCACAGAACTATTCCTAATAAAAAAAAGCACATCTCATAGCTAGTCAGATTGAGCCATATATCAGTTTCCTTTTCACCACTTTTTACTGTCACAGAAAACCTCATTTCCTAAACTTTCATGTGGTGAACAAAATTTTAAGTTGGCTTGATTGTAGTCAAAACTAATGAGATTGAGGGTGTTTTTTTTTTTTTTTTGGCGCCCGCCAAAATCAGAAGAAAAATTGACAAAAATAAACAGTTTAGCACATGACTCTCTCCTGTAATATCCTGATATATTTATCATCTGTCTAAAAGAGCGACATAATCTTTTTCAGAGATGACTGGTGTTTCAATTTCTGCCATCTAGCATAAAAACATTGACAACAGATCATCTTCAAGCTGTATTTCTCTTTAAAGTTCAGCTACTTACAATCAGGGATGTCAATCTGTCTACATGAAGAAGTAGGAAAAGTTCCTTTAGCAGCATGTAAAACTGAAGTACGTTAATGGTAAATAATACCGGATTTGGGGCCATCAGAGAAATTACTGAGAGCCAAAAAAGTAGGAAATCCTACGAAAGTAGGAAATTTGACACCCCTGTTACAACACACTTGGACCGGCCATGAGAAACAGGCAGTTGTTGGCTCCTTAACTGAGACATTAGACTGTCTTGCACCACCTTAAATCTGACGACAGAATCTTCTGATCAGCTCAACTCTATAATACTTAATCTTGATAGGGCAAATAACTTCCCTCCAAACTTTCCATGTAAGAAAAGACCGGCTCTAATAGCCAGCATAGTCAGGCTTCTGACCACAATAAATATGTCTTACAAACCATGCTACTAATCTGATACTGGAGAATCTGTTTTTGGCCAGCTCTATAGTTTATACTTAACTACTTAATAACTTGAATTAGCCTTCAAAACTGTTCTGGGTCAAAAGATTAGCACACTAAAAGCAAACCACCACATTTGGGCCCTTTTCTGTAACTTGCTTGTCTTGTGAAAAGCTTGTGACTTATCTCTAATGAATTTTAGCACAGATTCAGCAGTGACTCTCACAACAAGGTTTACAGAGAAATCAAAGATTTCTTACTGTGGCATAAGTGTTTTCTGGTAAATCTGGTACAATTTCATAAGGATTCAGAGCATTCCTGGCTGACATACTGGCCAAGGATTCTCGGGCTGTCACTTTGGAATACTTGTGCTCTATAAGACAAACAAAAAATGCAAAATTACAATATTTAAGATACAGATACAGATAAATTTTATTTGTCTTAATGTGATAAAGACGTATAAATGTCATGACTAAAGTGTCATCAACAGCATTTATACATGATGCACACAACAAAAAAACGGGAAATTACAAATCATTTCAATATTTGTGCAATCTTCCACTTAAGTCACTGTTATCCATACATTGTTTGAATAGCATGACACAAGTGTAGTTAACTACTCTGACTTTGCCATATTATATTCTTTCCCTAATGTGCAACATTTTGTGGAATACTTCTGAAAATGTCATCAAATGTCTGTGTACCATTCTCCAAACTGTTATTTCAAAATGCAGACAAATTTGAGAAGATACAGGCATGACATTATATGTCCTGCTCCCTAAGGGCAAACTAATCATGTAATATCTTGCAACAATGCTGGACTCGTATTAATCGTTAAGGTTAATAATCTCACTTTGAGTTTTACAACTATCCTCCACAGTAAAAGAAAATAATCTTGTCAACAGATATCATTAAAAATGACAGCACATGAAAAAATTATAAAAATGCTTCACTGAATTACCAAATGATACACATCCACAAAGATTAAAGTGTATGAAACAAGGCCACAAATGAAATCATACCAATCTTATTTTTCATGGGATTGAAGGACAAAAAAAAAAGATTTAAGTTACCTCTCTTGTGTTTTGGAGTTGTGCTAGCAAACTCCTCTGTCTCCTCCTCCTCGTACATATTGTACAACCTTGGTGGTTCTGGCGGACGATAGTCGTAGGCAGGCAAGCTTTCAGCCCTCTCAGCTTGTCTCTCGCGTTCTGTCACTGCCTGCACCATGCTGCGGGCCTTGTGCACCACTGCGTACTCATCCCCACCCTCCGCATACTCTTCCTCGGAAGATGGGGTACGATTATGCGGAGTCTGGTGGGAGGGGGAAGGAAGGCCAAGCTGGTGGGAACCTTAAGAACAAAATAATAATAATAATAAGGCTGATGAAAAAAAAAAAAAATCAGTATATTGGACGTGACACGAAATCAGAAGCTCGTCAAACTGAGCCGACAAGAGAAATCACGTGCTTTTCACCAGCCAGTGAGTTTTTAACGCATTTTTTTTTTTCTTCACCAAACCCTTCTAAATCAATCTAAAATTGCATTTCACAGTTTGATGAAATAGACCGATTAAAAGCCCAAAAGTTGTAATTTAATGGCATGGCTTAACAAGGATTAATAAGGATTTACAAAAGTTATCGGCCATTTTCTCAATAAATTTGGCTGCAGCAATATGTCGCCCTGTTCGTCTTTAATAGTGAATATTTCAACTTTTACCTAGGGTACAACAATCATTTTTTCACACACTGAAAGGGAAATGAATAATCTTTACAGTAATACCAATAACTCCACATACCCAAAATTTGACGAGAGCTTGACTTCACAGTGTCGCATCTCATATGTTACTTTACACAAACTGAGCAAAAATGTCTCTGTGTTTATACCAAAGTGGGATACAAAAATAAAAAATTTTTTGTCATTCAAACAAAATTTAACCATGAGTGCAAAATTTCTTGATGGGTCATGAAACATAGCAGTCTCTGTATATCTTTGTTGTCAAATATTACATGGGGATTTGAAAAAAAAATAAACCTGTTGTGATTTGCTTCACACTTGTCAGTTTTATGCTTTGTTTGTTTTTGTTTATTTCAAATATAAAGAAATATCTATAGGGTTTTTTTAATTCCAAAAAAGAAAAGTAACAAAACACAGCATGGTAATAGCTTGACAAGGTGATCTAGCCAGACATTTTAGTGACTTTAATTACTGACATGAGAGGATCAATGTTTCCATGTACCATAACCACTCTACAACAATGACCTCAGTTCTGTCATGTAAAGATGGGGAAAAAAACAAAAAAAACAGGAAATGTGCTGACAGCACTGGATATCCATTCAACAGAATCATAATGGCAGAGCTCACTTGGTAACATCTTCTGTCGCAAAGATATTTCTAAGTATCTCCAAAGTCCGACTAATGACCCATGCCATTAACACAAGGTAATGATGACAAATAAAACAATGTGATAATGTCAAAAATTCAACATGTGATACAGACAGCTTTCCTGACAGGACATTCTGCTGTTCACTCACTTTTGCCATCTCTGATGCTTTCTCCGCCAGAATCTTCCTGCACTGTGGCATACGGGTCATCCACATCCGTGGATTGCTTGAGGCGGCGGATGAAAGAAGCGGAAATAGCACCATCTGAATCACCGATTTGGTTATAAGGGTCCTCCTCTTTCATCTGAGCAGGACGAAAAGGGGATGAGAAACAGTTTTGACTTCACTTTGCGGAAATTACAAAAATTATTCAAAAGGAGTTGATGTGACACATTTCCTACAGTCAAATGACAACCTCAGTGCTCCGCTGACATACATGATATTCAAAATACCATGGCCATAAGAGCTCTGTTGGCACATATTGTATGTCACTTAATTTTACGTTTCATGTCCTTCCCCACTGTTTGATAATATTCAATAGACTAAAAGGATAAGTTTACTTAAATCACTCACAATTCTGGACACATCACTCATTTCTCTTAGAACATAATGGAAAAAACTTTGCTGCAAAAATATTAACTGGAAAAGCATTCAATACTTCAGAAGTGTACTCTGCTTGCTGTGGATGTCACTGAAAACTGGCAGTAAAGCACATCTCTGCTCATGAAATAGTAATGATCAGACTGACAAATAGTCTGAACTTGCTGACTGTAATTCAACTTGTGAAACAAAACTAAACATAGCAACAGCTGGTCTAAATCCTGTGACTGCCAGACTACAGCTGCTACAATTTTCAGACATCAACCCAAACATTTAGAGTTGGCTGCTACAAATTTAATCAGAGTAAATACAAATGGTCTAGAAACATGGGTATCTGGATTTGAATAGTTAGCAAAAAGTCATTGAGTTAATATAAATGAGAAAATGAGATGAGCATACATGTATCCGCATCCTGGCAATGTAACGTTTAATTTGCTATGCAACTTCCAAATCTAGAATACATCATATGACAATGTAAGATGAGCTGGGTATGAAAGAAGTTTTGATAATTTATTTTTTTGACTGACTGAGGAGCCACTGTTAATTAAATTTTTCCCCACCAAAGCAAAGAAATTTTTCCCTTCCATTGCCACTTGATAACTGTATACATGAACACTTAGACATCCCATTCATATCACCTGTCCACACAACACAAGCTTGTCCACAACCATCAAACTTTATCAACCATAAAAATGCTAGATGAAATGGCCCAAGTGTCATTCTTTTCATAATTAACAACTATTAATATTCAAGAAATGACGACCAAAACCCCAACTGCAAATGTAAGTACAGAATCCTGATAGTGCTTTATATATGCCATTTTAAACGCCATTCAAACCGTCACAGTCATAATGTAATTCCCCACATCAGTTTTGGACAGTTCTGAGTTCATAGCACAGTGCTCCACAAAGTGGACCAGACTCTATAGATAAAAGAATATTCTACAGCTCGTTTCCAAAAAAAGCAGACAAACCTTGGATTTATATTTAAAATTATAATAATAATAACAGCATTTGTATAGTGTTTATTTCCCTACAAGTACAAGCTCTAAGTGCTTTATGAACTGTTACTACCCTGACAGACCACAAGTTCATAAATGTTTTTGGCTTCCTGGGAAGCATACAAATCAGTTGCCTGTTAAACGCTCAAATCCTTATAATATCAGTCTAATAATTTATTCAATTCACTGGAGTCACGCCTTTGACAGTGAATTGGAGTTTATTTGAGTTTTCTCAAAGCCAATAAAATTGTTTTGATAATTGTTCAAATGAAATACATGATGCAACAGGTATGTATTTGTGCACATCAGCCCCAGACACATCTAAAGTGAATACCTGGTTATAGTCATCAGAGCCAGCGTCATCCTTGTCCTTCACTGTCCAGTAGGGATCAAACATCTCCTTGGCCTCTGCCTTCACATCTTTCACAACCGCATAGGTTCTCTCCCTTAGCTGTGAGTAGTGGCTGTCAGTTACTCCCCCTGTCTCTGACACAGGTGTCTCCCCATCTGTACTCTCAGGGTCAAGGCTGTCATAATCTGTGAATATCACAAAGGAAGCTCTGATGAAAAGACAAAAATTCACAAAAATGTGATTAAAACAACCATACCAGAGAGAAAAGGAACTCCCCAAAGATATCGTTGTACTGTTTCATCATCAAACATGGTCTACGAATCCCTCACAAATATTGAAATATAAACCATGATTTAATATTCTAGTGGACCACTTAGCACTTAAGGCAAGAGATGAAAAAACACATTATAACAGAGCCCAATGAGAAAACACGTAAAACTCATCAACAAAATACACCTGACTGGCATTCAGACGTAGCAAACCAGCTGAGGTTGTTGAAAATGCTTTGGACAAAATTAGAACTTAAACTTGAATGTGGTATTTACTTTTCTAAAGTGTGGAGAAAAAAATCATAAACCTCCATGTATTTGATCTAGTATATTCTTATAGTGAAATGTTCTCTGATTCTGAAAAGATGTGAAGCTGTCACAGTAGTCATTTTTTTTCCTGTTGCCTGTATGTGTTTTCATTTTTGTAAATTTTAAAAATGTGTAGATATAATTTTTAGCTACAATAAAGAAACTACTAATTTGATCATACAAATATTTATTCTATTTTATTATCTTTTCCTGCATATCTCTCCTAATATTCAGAGGTGCCCATAAGTAGCCCTACACCTTGTAAATCCAAGAGTAAAAATAAAACTGCTGAATGCATTTTTTTTTTTTTTTTTACGTAATCACACTATTTACCAGCAGGGTTGTTGTTTTTTAAAAATTTTTTTAAAAAAAATCAATATCATCGATTTTTTTTATTTAAATCGGATTTTTTTTATTTAAATCAGATTTTTTTTTACTTAAATCAGAATTTTTTATATTTAAATCAGGTTTTCTTTAAGTGCTTTGATTTAAATCGGATTTTTTAAAATTT
>JBCAUA010138685.1:0-22615 GCA_038406235.1 Peronia verruculata
ATGACGTAGGAAAATCGATTTCTGACCATTTTTCTCCCTGTTCTCAATTATTGTCCTTGCGACATCTGGACCCTTTCCGCAGATACTGCCACATATTCTGATGTTAAAGAATCAACTGATTTATCAGGGGAAAAAAAAATGACAACAACAGACAAAAATTTATTTAAGAACTTAAGTTTATTTACATGTAAAACTTTCAGAAATGTAAAGAATGATAAAAGTTTACCAAAAAAAAAAAAAAAAGACAAAAAACACCAATGAAACATCTATACAATAAACATTGTATAATTTTCATCGTCAGTGACATCATTCGTAATAATGTATAATTAAATATTCGTAATTACAGGGCAAGTATATATCAACTGCAGAAGGCAAGATATTTACAAAACATGACAACACCACTTTAAAACCTGAAAGTTCAATCACTAAGCTTTATAGTTACAGAGCTAACAAACTGTTTTCTACCGCACTGAAACTTTGAGCTGATTGACTGCCATAAGTTGAGATAAACTGACATGATTTCAGAAAGGGTTACACATGTTTTAACATTCAGTTGAGACAAACAAAGCGACTCTATTAAAGCTATTGAATATATTACTTTAACGAGAAACAAAATGAAAGAGAGGAAAAACTCAAATCAAATCAGACTATTGGTTTCTCCTAAATTGTGCTGATAAAGTCTCTAAGTAGTTCTACACTTTCTGTCCTCACCCTCTCTAACTCCTAGCCAGCTCTCTGGCAGTACCAACCATCCACAGGGATGTGGGAACTCTTCCTCATCATTCTGAACTTTCCAACACTAAACAAACTATATGAGGAACCATGGTCACATGTGTGTGGAAACCGTTTGAAGTGCCACCCAACATCAATGACATCCTTCACTTCTCCTTTCCCAGTTTTCAAAATTATAAATTTAACCAAATCTTCAACTGATTACACTAAAGGATTGGCCATACTAGGAGGGAAAATATTTTCATACAAGAAAGGTCAGAAAAAGAAAAATTATTTCAAACTGTTACTGAAAGGGTTTATATCACTTTTAGCTTAAATTCCTCTTTAGGGAGCTGGTCCTCTTTATATTTTCAGAGCCTCATTCATCAAATCCACTTCTGCATCATCAACACTGTCATCATCATCATGTCTTTAACACCACGCAGAGCGAGGACCTTCAGCACATAATTAGCACTACCATGTGTGAGCTTTCCTTTCCCGCACTTTCCTTGAATTTTGTAACAAACCAGCTGAGTCTTCTTTGTATCAGACTCCACCTCACAACAGGAAAGTTAACTGAAGTTCTAAGTCACGAGAAGAAGTGACATCGCTTCAAGATATAAGAATATTGTCGTTGATTGACAACCTCATCACATAATACAAAAGATAACAACAAGTAGGGAAGGCCCATGGAAATAACAAAGTTCATATCTTAAAGCCACTGATATGAAAACACTAATGCCACTGATGAAACTATCACAAACACATTATGATCTCTATCACTGTATTTTTATCTGATCAATTCAAGAAGTTCACATCAACCAAAGAGAGACATCTTCTAGCATTGCTCTCAACCTCATTTCCAGCCCAAGGTTCTCAAAGATCAGCTGGTCCCAAGTTAGACAATATTATGATCCTGAACCAATTCAACACAAAACAAAGACCAAAAAGAAGAAGTATATATAACAATAACATAGAAAAACGACAAGCTGGAAACCCGGTCTGGACAGCCATGGAATAGCTTGTATGTGAGCAAAAATCACAGAGCCAATCAACATATGTATGAGTTCATGCCACTAATCCAAGCGGACCAACATCAGGGTGAGTGTGAGCCACATACAATGACACAGAGGACAAGGTCAATGTTCCCGAGAAACACAATCACAATTCATCACAAAGTCTGGGTTGCTGCAAATGTCAAAACATATCAAACATTGAAAAAAAATGATGAAAACTGGTTTTTGTGAGAACAACTATGTGAACAAAAATTTCCAGAGATTAACTGAGAGAGAGTAACTTAAGTCAACAAACTGAGTAAATATTCCAAAATGAACACATGAATTTGAGTAAAATGATATAAAGAGAGCTGTGAAATGAAATGAGTATGCAAGTCCGAGTCTAAAAAAATGCAAAACTTTACATTTTGATTTGAAATGAAGATTGTCTGTCTCTTGTGCGACCCTCTGCCTCTATACACCAGTTCTCCATGTGAATTCAGACTGCGGCCATACTGGATATTTTCATGGGCATATGAAACTTACAGTTCACCAAGTAGTTTGAAGGCTATTCTTTAATTTTATGACACTGTGTGCTGCCACAAACATAGTACGGTAATATCAAGAAATGAAAAAATACACATATATCATCACCACCTTTGTTTGTCTGTGTATAATGTATTTCGGTTGTTTGCAGCTAGAGTGAAAAAACTTTCCAATCTCAATCTTAGATTTAGTTGTCGTAGTAAAGTGGTCAAAATATTACCATGTATTTCCTACAAAAACACAATCACCTTCCTGTTCTTACTATCACATTATCAAATTCAAAATGGTTTGAAATCAACACAGGACACAAACAACAGGCCTTTTTCACATATCGCAGGTTAAAAGAGGCTTGCCCAATTTTGGACAATATGTGGGTAGCAAATAGCAGTGACAGCATATTGAAAATTCTATATACATGTACTTCATGACTCCCGAACTATTATGGCTACCATATAATATATTGTTTTTTTCTGAAGGTGACACCAGAATTCCTACAAGACCAAAAGAAAACCACTAAGCTTATCTTGACTACAACTACAACAGCAAAGCCTATCTGATGGTAACTTTTATATCAAATAATTTCAATGAAAAGATTAAAACTGACTTGAATCTATTCCCTCTTTCAGATCTATGCAATCTTCTATTCTACATGGATTTGACATTTTAAAATACAATATCTATGTACGTGTATGTGTCCATCCATGGCATAACAAACAAATGACAAGACTATACACTTGAGAAACAGTTCAAAACATATACACATTAAAATTATTACGTTTTGAAAAAGAAAACAGAAAAGAGGACACATTCACATCCTCAATCTTTAGTGAAGACAAGTGCAGGTTTTAAGTACAAGTGAACTCAATGTTTAGCAGGATGGGAAATTTCAACTCAAAGCAGGAACTTCATGACACGCGGGGGCGGGGAAATAATCATGTATATATATGGCACAGGGGATTTAAAAACATGACAGGACAAGGAAATCACAACAAGAAAGAGGATCAAACAGAAATGTTATCACATCTTGCAGCTCGAGGCTGAGATAACCTCCGTGGAGGGGGTTGAAAAGCTCAAACCAAAATAAGCTCTTGCAGCTCAAAAAAAAAAAAAGAAATCTGTTCCGCTTAGACCTGATCAGCTCAGATGTGTTAACGTAAATCTAGGATGCACTGCTGAAATCAAACACTACTGTGTTGAAGTATGTTGTACAGCGCGACTCTCCTGTCATATTATGTTGTCTGGTGACAAAACTACATCGCAGCATTTCATTTCATGCTCTTTGTCCCCTGCCTGTGTTTGATACTGTACCATGCTGGCAAATGCCAAAAATGTTACATCGCTCATAATATGATCTCGACACAACAAACACTTTTAACGGTGTACATGGAGAAAAACGTTCAGCTGTGAAAGGGATAAAATTTACCAAAGAGATGTGAACAGCTCAGAGACTGACGTCACTGGTTCAGAAGTCAAAAGCAAACTGAAAAACGGAAACATTTGTTGTATCTTTAGGAGCTCAAAATTTCCGTTGATTGAGAAAGGGACATGTTCTTTAGGGACATATAGTGTTGTATATATCCTCAATATCATTAACCCTCTATATCTGAGGAGAAAAAAAAATGCCACACAAACACAAACAGATAATGACAAACACATCTAATCAAACAAACAGATGCCACAATAGTGACAAAGCTGGATGACAAAGCCAGCAACACTAGCATAACATAACCTAGTCAGAGGGAATTGTGAGAAACTTTGGGGGGAGGGGAAGGGAGAGAATCACTGCAGAGTTTTGATCTGCAACATTAAACCAAACCAATGTATCCATAGCGGAAAATCATTGACAACATATTTGACTGAAAAAAAAAAAAAAAATCAATTTTCAATGTATAATTCTATGTACAGAGTGAACGGCAACTCATAAACCTGATATATGATAAAAACAAAATTTATAAATTTGAGAACAAGCTTGTCTATAGAGGATAATGTGGTCATCCTATGCAATGAAAATGATAACTTATACTTACAAACAAAAAAATCCATGTTTGACATACAAATCTGTAAAATCCATGTGTAAATGATGAAGGTAGATACAGATAGAATTATATGTTTTGCTGGGCTAAGACTCACATCTTCAGCCGAGCCACTAGACACAGGCCGAACATCACAGGTATGAGAAAACAATAAAAAAAATCTATTCTACATGATCACCTCACAGCTCAGGTAACATTTCACCGGCTGTATGACAAAGACAGTTTACTGACTTCATCCTCCTGTTCAAGCAGAGAAGTTCAGTGTTCCCCGTTTTGTCGTACGGTGGTTGTATCTTTTCCCCGCTTTGTCATACAGACGGCTACTTGTAGGGATCCCACCAGGTTTTCAACACAAAAAAAAAAAAAAATGAAAAAGAAAAGTCCTTTTGGTCAACAATGTATGTTGTGATTTCTCTGTGAATAATTGGATTTTCTTAAGATATTAAATTCAGTTAAAAAAGACAGTAGTCTGAAATCAAAGCAAAATGCTTGTATAAAACAAAAAAATAAATAAATAAATAAAATAACAAGAAACAAAACTGATAAAATTTGTTGTGCTTTTATCAAACTAATAATATAATTTCATGAATAAAATCACATTTGCTAAGTTTGTAAAGCAGTGGAATTTTTCATCTTGATCAACAAAAAAAAAAAAACCTCTCCAACAAATAAGCAAACAAACTAACAAACAAAAAATGACATGGCAAAAAAAAAAAAAAACACCAAATCATGCAACATAATCTCCATATTGCAACAACAACAACAACAACAAAATTCAATGAGACTAAAAAAAAAAACAACAATGCAATGAGACTTGATCAGCGAAATACAATGGCAGAGATCTAGATCAGGATAAATGATTCTCCCAAGCAAACAGACATCTGCATGATTCACAATCAAATTTAATATATATCATTTAAAAAATAAAAAAAGGTCCTAGACAGTCAATTAAACCCTTTTGTAACCCACAAGACAAATATGCTGTTCGGCATGTTTTCTTTCAGTGATATATGTAAACATATAATATGTATAGCAGGCCTGAGATTTAGCAAGCCAGGCTAAGCAGCCAGCCGGGCTCTTAGCCTGAGAAGTTGAGGTTGCCAGAAAATGTTTCAGGTTGCCAGACCCTTTGATCGAAAATGCAGCTCTATTTTAAATTGTCTTACTATTGCTAATAAACAATACTTTTCAATAACAACACTGTTTCTGCTGATTATTTTTAGAAAACAACTTTATTCTCTGTTTTTATTGATGTACCGTACTGTACAAAATCTCTACCAATGGCGCTAATTTTTCGGTCGCCAGCCGGGCGACTGGCGCCGTAAATTGAGTTCGCCAGACACCATTTTTAGGGGCCATTGGCGACTTGGCGAACGTTAAATCTCAGGCCTGTATAGTGAAAGTGCCGAGATGTTGTGAGAATCTAGTATTACTTGTTATAACAAAGAGACTGAGCATAATTATCCGGTATCTTGCCTGGATATGTAAAGTATCCATAGCCTCTGCCCACACTGATCTGGAGAAGTTGAGGATTTTTTGTGCCTGGCCCTCTTGTCTTTCCTTACCAGACACAAAGGATGTTAGAACTAGCAATAGAAAGAAGAAAAAAAACAAAACACTTTCCTTCTTGTCATTTGAAAGACTAACCATAAAAAAATATTCATTCACACTATTATGATAGGAAGAAAACTTTTTCATTATGCCATGATTTAAAAAAAAAAATTTCATGTTGTACTTTTCCAACAGAACAGCGCAGAGGTGATCCCCCCCCCACGCTGTCTGATCAACACACCCAAGAATCCTTGCATCTGGTAACGGGAAATACTAGGGTTCGTCAGAAATAATGTCCAGTTTACCATAGCCTTCTGTTGGACGCAGACCCTGCTAACATAACAGTTTGAGTAACTGCTCCGCATTTGATCAGCCTGACATTTGTGGACATTCTCTAATCCTGATCATTTCAATGCTAACTAACAACATATGGGGTATGACCATCAAGTGACTCTCATGTGCAGAAAGACATAAATGATACGTCTACCGTCAGCCCATCACCAACCAATTTTTCCTTTGATCAAAACAGATCTGCTGTTACAACCACTGGCCAGCATTTCGCAAAAAGATGTCAAAAGTTGGTACTTGCAGATGAATTAGCAATGAAAGCCCAAATCTGCTTGTTCATGTAACAATAAATAACACTGAGTAAGTCGGCACTTCTGACTGTCTGTGGGAAAATAGAAAATGGCTGTCGGTTGGCTCGCTAACACTGTGGGCATGACTGAGTGCAAATGGGGTTAGCAATAGCAGTAGTCGAGACTGACCATACCCATGATGCTCAGCACAGGACGGCAAAATTGGGGTAGCAGTAAGATGGTTAACCATTGCAGGCTAAGACTACAGGTAAGCTACAGTACAAACTAACTGGTTTACATTTGTTTACAGCAAGACAGACCATTTGAAGTAGATCATAAGACTGGTTTCTCAAAGGAAGTATTGGTGGCACATTTTGCTAACTTTGTCTACAACTGACTGATCTAACTCACCCAAACTAACCAATTTACACAGGTCTTGACATCAGTTCCTTCTGTAATAGTGGTACACGTCTTCCTCCCCACCCAACTCTCTCTTTCTGTCATTCCATGTTCTTCTTTCTTTCACTACTACCAAATAACGTATACATAATATAATCACTATCAGCTTATGGATAACCTATCATCCACGGCTAAGTATAATACAAGACATTTTGTAAAGCTATAGAAAAACTTAAGGCTTAAAATGATCATTGAGTATAACTTGATTCATTACAATAGCACAGCTCTCATGCAGTAAAGTATTTTTGTATACATAGATATGAATTGTTTTTTTTCACATACTTCATTTTCAATTTAAAAAAAAAAAAAAACCTTACTATCCATGTATTGGTAAAGCTCTCCTCACATAATCATAGCACTCCATAATAACAGCATCTTGCACTGCAGAGAATTAAAATTCTACAAATAAATGGGGAGTGGAAATGCCAAGATCAGAGTACTAAGAGTGCAAGATCTGAGTCAAGTTGACAGACAGCTGGTGCTTTTCAATACATAGCCTGTGTTGTGGTATGGATGAAACCTGACTTTGAATGTTCATGTATATTTATGTATCAGTGTTTTTGCTTCTTTTGTAGCCATGGGGAGAACAGATATCATAAGGCCAGCACTGTAAATGTGACAGGGTGTAGGACTATAACACAAACATTTTTTTTTTTTTGTTATCAATGTAGTATCATATGGCAGGTACCAAAATGAAACCAGTCAAAGTTTGAGCATACAAAGCCGCGAAGCTTATTCATTGCCCTTATAGTGGTGAAAAATCTTTGTTCTTCCTTGAGTAGATGTCGAGATACTGACAATTTAAGACAACGGGAATGATCTGCTGCTGCAAGTCAGTTTAGTGAAAAATGGCTGGTCACTTTTGCTAATCATTATTAATCTTTGTTTAGATTGTGTTATTAAATAAAAACATTTGAACCTTTACTTGATATATTTTTAAAGAACTTAAAGAAGGTTTTTGTGCAAAAATAAAATTAGCAGTAAAAATTCACTCATTGTTGAAAAAAAAAATGAGATTTCTTTCGTCACCTCAGGTTGATGAGTACCTGGTTTCACTATTTCGTGTCTCATATGGCATTTCTACACCTCACATGGTTGACAACGAGTGTCTCCATTCTGCGAGACTAAACTGTCAACCAACACTGACAGCTGAGGAAATTCCACATCTTCTGAGTAAGAAACTGCTGTAGCAACAAAGTGACCCAGGAATAATTTGCTGGAGGAAAACGAGCACTGTAGAGATTGACAAGACCAAAGCTTTGTTAAAGTAATAGTAATGTACCAGTACTGAGGGCTCAGGCTTTACAACAAATACCCAGCCACAGTGTAGTTTTTTCTCTCTGTGATTGTGATGACATCAGCACTTCCTCCTGATGTGGTGCCCTACAACAGACACAACATTCAGGATCAACAAAATTGTGCCTTTAAATGTAACATATATAATATATATTAGTAAAAAAATTGATTAAGAATTTGAATAGAAGTTATGATTACGATTAAGTACATACAACTGGGAGATGACCGTGACTTGGCTGTGACACGGATACCACGCTGTTGTACATATTAAAACAGACTTTTGAGAGGTTCAGTAAAAATTTCCTAAATATGTCACATAAATCCTCAATGAAAAAAATTCTGATTACACAGACCACTTTTTGTTTCCTACTAGCTCAGGTTTTGAAAAAAAAAAAAAAAACAGTAAGGTTTGGTTTGAATTCACTCAACACTGTAAAATATCCAGTCATTTCTTATGGTGACACGATCTCATTCTAACCTTGTGATAAATCACACTGATCTCTCTCTGTTGTATCAAACAGACACACAACAAACATTTTTTTAAAAAAATAAAGATATCTAATCTCTCCTATTTCAATACAAAAATCTAAACATTCATTTCAAGTAAAATATGCAACAAAAACTGGTATGTCATACATCTCATGTTAAATACAATGCAACTTTGCCTACTCCACCTATATATGGCACTACTTTCCACAAAAACACTTTCTGATGGTGAACAGTGGCTGCAAGTTCTAGTTCTGACATTGTACAAAGTAAACTGACCAGACTCTTTATCTCTACAGACAATGAAGATCAGAGCTCTAAAACTGCTGCTAAATGCCACAAAAGATGGAAACGTGGTGTACTAATATCATGCTTTATTTTCTATTCTCACTGTTACAGCTCAAAGACCAACACTATCTGAGTATCGCCATGGCCTGAAGTGTGGGGGAAAAAACAAATGTGAAAACTGGAGACAAAACTGACACTCCAAAGAAGAAGACCTGTGGGCTGTTTTCTGACATTTACCAAAATAACATCTGATTTCAAGGCATCCAGCTAAACAATGAACGTAACATCTTACAAAACTTGTGCTGTAAACGTGTCCGGAAAGTCTAAAGCCACTCTACTCAATGAGGAAATTGGAATTTGATTTTTGTGCTGGTTAAGTAATGGAATCCGTGACAGCTTCCTTGACCAGTGTTCCTTGCAAAGAAACTGAACTTTTTTCACTGACTGAAATAACAGCGTTTCCGATGCGTTTGCACATATGGGGGAGTGGTTTAAAACTTAACCCTTCTGAAAACACTTTTAAACATGTAAAAAACTAAACAAAACTACGTCTAACTCACCATTAGAAGATCATGTTAAATATCAGTCAAAATAAGTTTATTTGAGGAAGTTTCTGTTCTGGCAGATTGTCGGAATTCTGACGATTGTCAGAAAACTTACATGTCTATTTTATGATCAAACAATCTCTGACGATCCCACATAGCATTTTCCCTCATAGTCACAACTGCTTGAATTGGACCAGCGCTGACTTGTCATGCCTAACACACTGTGTGTCAGAGTCCGGAACTTTTTACATACTGGGAGCTCATGCCATCAGTATCAGTGTACACAACAGCTAAAAGTCAACTGTAACAACAGTGAGTAATAAAAAAGCAAACTGATCAGCTCATTTGAACCCACATGTGAAGAGTAGAAGATCAAATACAGAGGGATAAAACACAAGTACTATGTGAGGTATGATCTACTACATTATATCTGCATGACAACTGTAAAAAGTTATAAACCACAAGGTTTTTCATGCCGACACAAGACAAGATCAGCTGTCAAATCTGAGAGATCAGCTGTTCAATTTCCAGACAAGATCTGTCCTGTGACAGAGGCAAATGAGTCAGAAGTCGACCCAAGTGATTTCCAGCTACGGCTGTTTCTAACTATTTTCTGACTCGGTACTAAGTTCACTTAGTTTAATTTTTCACAAAACCTAAATTTAACCCTTGTTAAATCTGAAAAAAAATAAAAATTTTTTTTTGGTTTAAAGTTTGCTATCTGAGTAAGAAAATAGTTAAAAAATGGCCATAATTCAAGATTGCCCAGTGTGACTTCCAACCCATTTGCCCTGGGCGCAAGACAGAGATTCCACAGAATGACAAGTAAATTTAAAAAAAAAAAAAAAAATGAAATAAAAAAAAGAAAAGAGTCCTGATAAATGTTCATGTTCAGAATCTGAAGTTTTCACACTGTTCATAAACCCTATATCTATGTCATAGAAAAGGATTTTTTAAAAAGTTAAAACATTCTAGAAGCAGTTTCATCTTCAAATTTCAGCTTTCACAGTGTGATCATAGTGGGTCACTGAGTATTTAACTAAATTATTTGACTGAAACTTTTAACAGCAAGAAGATTCTATTGTAGATAAACAGTCCAAAGTTTCTGAGGCTAAAGGAAGCTCTCAGTGCAGATTTCTGCAGGTTTCCTCTCCACTTCAAGCAAAGCCAGTGACCATGACCTTGGACAAAACATCTTTGGTCATCACAATTTTAAACATTTCCCCATTCATTCAGTATAACATCCCACAATATTAAACCCCATCTATGACATTGCTTCATTCTCCAAAACTACATTTTGTTTTATATGTGTTGAAAGAGAGTTGTGAAACATAAATCACACTTTTTCTTTCAAAAAGTGTTTTGAGGAACAAGCTACTGTGTGATATCATGGCCTAGTCGTTGAGCTGAAACTATCATTTGAATTTCAACACAGCCCACCATTTTGTCCCAACCTCAACATTTTCTCCATAAGAAAAACAGTTCAAATTTTACAGACAACTTCAGGAATACCTGAATAAAGTAGACAGAGAAAAGTATGGTAAGATTGACAAGATTCTGCGTGCCTGACCGACAGCTGCCTTGCATACTCCCTAAGAAGGTCAGAATGTCTATGAGAGCTTCCTTTGAGTCTGTGGGGAGATAATCAACAAAAGTGCTTAGAGGGTTACAGCAGGACTTAACGGTGTGTAAACACATACTGAAGTAGGGCAGGTTTGTTTATTCACAGTTGTCTTTCACTGAGTCCTTGGCCTGAGCCACCAGCACAATGTCAACAGCGGAGACATCCAGGGGGGAAACAGGTGGAGCACAATTGCTGCTATTCTCTCTTGAGTGCTGGATGTTGGCGGAGCTGCTCCCGCCTGGAGTAGTGGCCTCAGGAACAGAATACTGAATATGATCACTGTTGCTCCAGGAGGAGACAACTTGACCATTGTCCCAACTCTGGCTCTGAGCTGCCGTGGTAAGAGAATCACTTCTATCAGATTCAACAAGTCTGTCATTACTCTGTGCCAACTCTTTTAAATTTTCCTCCAGAAGAGAGGGAGAAACACAGTGGACCTGAGGTTCGGCTGATTGCTGCCGTGGCAACCTCTGCTCACACACCTTGGATGTTGCTGAGGCAGAGTCCAAGGACAGCTGACGCTGACCAGTTTTATATAAACTCTGACCTTTGGCATCAGCATCCCGGCAAGGTTCACTCAAAGATCTTTGAACTCCAGGATCTGTATTCAATATCTCCACACCTGTTGTTCCATCATATCTAGAGACCTGATTCCCATCACCATCTGGTTTTCCAAGCTCCTGGTCATCAGCGTCAGGACAAAAGTCTGGTCTGATAGGTTCCACAGTTTGAGAGACACGCTGACTTTTAGTGAGGTGGTCAGATGGACTGTGAAATGTCTTGTCATCAGTGTCCTCCGCAGCAGCTGTAGTCTGAGTATGTAAGTCCTGAGAGTAGTCATTGATCTGCTGAGGAATGATGACCTCAGGATGAGTTGTAGCAGTTGCGTCTATGACACCAGTATGACTTTGGTCATTTGTCATCAGCTGAAGATTTGAGGAGTCATCAGTGAAATGACTACTGGTTTTCACATTGTCTGGTGATGGATTCTGATCAACAGCAGGTTGGCAATGGTTGCTGGCATCACTGCTGTGATCTACAAGATGACTGTGTGCAAATGCTGTGGAAGAAGTGTCAGTTCCATGGTAAGAATGAGTACCTGGCTGGTCTTTGGTATCACTGATGTTAAAGCTCGTTGTTCTGGTGATGTCGCTGCTGTCGAAGGAGGTTTCAAAAGGACCAACAATTTGACTAGACACTGAGAGACGGGGAGAACTGTGGTCTATGACAATGACATGACCGTTAGAGTTAATACTGTTTCTGTCCTGGTCAGGAGCAAATTCCCCACCCAAATCATTCTGAATCTCGAACACACCTGAAGGTATGAAGCCGGTGCTAGGGCGAGGTGCAGGGACTGCAGGGGCTGTGAGATCACCATTGGTCTGACTATGGCTGGCATCCGCAGTCGACTTTCCCTGAGGTGAATCCATCAAGTGGCCATTGTGGTTGCTGCTGTTGACCACTTCCCGACCACTCCCACCACTAACTGTCCTCTTCCGTTCTCGCCGGCTCAGGTCAGTTGAGTCAAGGGCCATGACATCACAACTGGCAGCTTTCTTCACTTCTGTTTTAAAATCCACACCGAGACTTTGGGTGGAGGAGACCACATCTCCACTCAATGATTTCCTCACTCCTTCTGACTCTGATTTCACTCTGTCTCGCTCTCGGAAACTGCCACCGCGACTGCGAGAGCCACGGAATGACCGTCGGCTGATGTTGCTGGCGTTGGAGGAACGACTGCCGTGACGGCTCAGTCTCTCCGATGATCTGTTCATGTTTCTGACCAGGTCCGCTCCGCTTTCATCCCCAATGGGTGTGTCTCTGTCAATCAAAAAAAGAAACAAACTCAAACAGTAACCAGTTTGCTTCAGACACTTTTCACATTTGTCTAATTCTGATAATCTTTTATTTCTGACTAGCAGACACATTATTGTGATAAATTAGCTTGATTAAACTACTGCCACAGCAACAATTGGTCTTTCCAAACGCCGGGCATTCTGAAAAGCCTGAGTGATTATTTGAAACCAGTTTGGGAGGAAAACCTCACAAAGTCAGTAACCTTCAAAATATTCTCAAAAATATCCTCTATAAAATATAAGGTGAACCGATATATTATTTATGTGTATAGGCAGAGTCTTTTAATATTAACAAGAAAACAGATTAGCACCTTAATCCTCAAAAACAAAAACTTTCACAGGAAGTGATAAACTGACAAAGCATCAAACGTTTCAAACTGAATGGGCACGTACATTTTTATAATTTCGATGTGATCTCATTTAACCTCTAGATAAAGTTATTTCTTGCAGATGTTTTGCTACGTGAAGACAGAAATTTACATCATAAACATTCTTCAGTTTATAGGACGCTGTGGACAGTTAAGCAGTTTAAAAACAATTTGAGTTGCTTTTGAGTTCTTTTTCTGAGACTGCCATACCCTTCATGGCTTTGGAACACAGAAAATGAACATCCAACTGGAGATAAGAATTAGCGTGCCTGCGACCTCTTCCTGTCTGCCGACATACTCACATAGACCCAATCACAGTCCTGCGTTGTACAGAGCGCATGTACTGAATATGCTCCTGCTCCAGAGTGATAATACATCGCTGTATCTCTGCTATCGTGGCAAAGCAAGAGGATGGATCCTCGATCTTTGCTCCGAGACCTTGACCTCTCATATCCAACTCACCAGAGTACACTGCCTGGGTGCCGCACATCTCTGTAGAAAAAAAAGTGGAAGCACTCGTAAGTTATGTGATCTGTTAGGTTCTGCGAAAATCATCCAACAAAGCTCCCACTGAATTATAACACTGTCTTTGTTGCTCAGTGAACAAACTGCCAGCTTACAAATGATTCAAAAGTAATAAAGATTGAAGAAAAAAGGAAAATATAAACTTCAGATAATAAATCAAATATATACAGAAGGGGGGAGGGAGGAGGAAATCCTCTGTAGAAGTCTGTTCTATAAAGAAATCTAAGGAATAAAAAAAAAAAAAAAATGTGGAGAAAAATACAAGAGAGCACAAACTTAATAGATAAATTAGTAACGATATGAAAACTATACACAAAGCATTTCTTTGAGATCATCTTGATCACTGAGTTAGCAATTAAGCCTCACACTAATTAAATTGAGTCGTATGTTAATTTCAATCAAAGCCCAGTCACTACTGCCATCATGTTCAACATCTTAATCCATAGCCTGTACGGGGTGAACAAATGCTTTAGTATAGTGCAGCTTGATAGCAGCCAGAGGTACTGCAAATTGAAGTGACAGATGATAGCTAAAATCAGGAGCAAAACTGGCAAAAATGAATGGTTGAACATAAATCTATCTATTCACCTCACAGCATACTAGCATACTAAATAATCTCCTCCTATGAGCAATGCTTTCTTATTCAGAGATGACTATTCTGTCAATTTCTGCATTATGACAACATGAATACTAGACACCTGTCATCATATAAATGTATTATTGTTCTCTTGTTTGGGTCCAGCAGCTTATGACTGACTCAACCTGACTGGCTGTGAGACCAGCATTAGTGTTACAAAAGTTTCCGCTATCTGATGCTGTGCTGAGATAACCTGCAGCTGTAGGTTGAAGAGTGAGACATACTGAGACCTGATGCTGTAAGGAGTACATAAAAGTTCTAGGACAACCATAGTCATCCTCCCCAAAACATTCCTGTACTGTATCTTATATGCAAACATTACAAAAATAACAGCTTAAATCTGGAGAAGAGTTTGTCACTGTAAAGGAATGCCTACAAATTTCAAAGACTTCTCAATGTAATTCTTGGCTGTTATTGTATTGGAGCTCATGGAACGGTGAGGTCTCTGTTTATTTATTTTGTCCCTTAAAAATAAATATAAACTTTGCATAGGGAAAATACAATGCACAGACTATAATTTGCTATATTTACAATGAATAGCAAAAGGAGTCCATCTACAATTCTTATCTACGTTTTTTTCTTTCCAAACCATGCTCTTACAAAAGCAATAATTACGTGCCAGATAGATCTCACATCAAACAAAACCATTAAGGTCTTTGCATAAAACAAAAAACAAAAATGCTCATAAATCTGTAACAACATCAACCACCAACTACTGCTAAAACAAAGAAAAAAAAATGCAGACAAACAAACCACAGCAACATAACAAAAGAAACAAACAAGTGAGTAGCAGTTAGGGACAGAGATAGTGTCAATGTATGAGAGGTAGAGAAGAGAAGGGTTAAAATGTACATCTCCCTGTGAGAGGCTTTGAGTACAATATGCAGCAAATAGTAAAATGAATCAATTAGTGGAGAGAAACAACACAGGACAGCTTTGGACAGTAAGTCTACCTTACCCTACGACAACCCATGTGTAAATATATTTGATTGATATAAGAGGTGCAACAAAAGAGAGAAATGATCTTCTAATATCAAGGAATATCACTACTGTCAATATCTACACTCAAGCTGGATTGGGGCTTTAATCCAAGGCTATTCATAAACAACAAAGACTATAAGTTGAAGACATGACAGGAACTAGCATGACTATTATAACGTAAGAGGAATGGAAATGTGCATGGCTTTTTTTCCGCTCAATATGCTGCACCTACAATATTGACAAAACGTCTGTCTTTCATTGTCCCAAAACACAAAAAAACATCTTAAGTTTACTCTCCTCAATATAAAAAAAAACAAAAAAACAGGTGATGGTGACAGGGAAAAAAAAACAAACTGCAAATTCTTTACTTTCAAAGTTACTGATATTCCAATCTTGCCTGCTGCCACAGAGCACTGTAATCTGACAAATCTTAATTTCAAAACAAATTCAATAGTTGAGAAACAAAAGGGCATAATCAACAAATAAATAAATTTGCAGCATGAAAGATAATTAATAGGAAAAGAAACAGATGATAAGAAATATATATATGTATCTGTAACTGTGAGGTATTGAGAGAAGATAAAATTCCAAATCTGAAAGTTAAGAAAACAAATAAACACACAAGAAAAACAGAAACAATGAAAGCAAACATTGAAAGAGTTAAGGGATGCCTGAAGAACTAAAAAAAGCCGTGCAAAAATTGTTTTTAACTCATGATTAACCAATGCAGTTTGTACAGAACTTGAAAACTCAAACTCTCATCCTTGACTGAGTGCACAGAATAGAAGACTCAAAATTTCCAAAGTCCTACATGAGCCATTTTGATCCTCAGCCACATTGTTTCTCTTTTACCAAGTTCAAGAGGTAGAAGACTAGAATTGCGGAGAATGAAAAAATTATCAACTTTCTCAATCGTTTCCTAAATGAGGGTAATTGAAGACTCGGAAAATTCACCACCTGAAGAAAATGTTTCTGCTTTTTTTTTTTCTCTTAATGTGACAGTTTTTCCATAATTTTCTTGCTTCACGTTTCAAATGAGTGGAGTGAAAGCGATGTTTTCCTTCTCACAATGTTTGTTTCATGCCGCTTGTATTTGGTAAGGAAAGTCAGCTAACTGGCTGAAAACCTGGCTCACTCAAGTCTGATCATACGTAGTTTTTACATTAAATCTGAGGGTCAAACTGATTTTGTCAAACTGGCAAAAACACTGCAGCTTCTAGTCATGCTGATGTGCTGTTAAAATATTCTCAAACTCAACTCTGTTATCAAAGGTTAAAATCTGATAAAGCAAAAAAAAAAAAAACAAAAACATTCTCTGTGTTATTATCCATCTATTACTGCAGTTAATTTTACACTCAAGGTAATGTTACTTGATTTTGAAACTGGAAAATTTTGCACATTAAGCGAGAGATCCAATTTCTTAAGATCCACAAACATACTTGTTATTGCAAAGAGCACGCACGCCACATCAAACTGACACTGGGTCTTACTTTCTGTTGCGTCCACTCTCTTGACAGTCTAATGAAATGATGAGTATGTTGGAATCATACACCATCAATATAGGGCACAAATACTGAACTTGTACCAGACAGAATGAGTTAAATGAAAAGGTGACACTGACGGGCAACACAAAATGATAAAAAAAAAAAAAAAAAGAAAAAGGGGAGATTGTTACACGAAAAAGGACAAAATAACAAATATAAAAATAGTTATAAAATAATAACATAACGTCACAGTAATAACACAACTACCCGAGTCACTTTAACTGGTTTTGAGGAAACTTAAGGAACTCATTTTACTATAGTCGAACTTCTAGTTTAGGAGCAACGAAAGTAATCCAACCTTTGCCCACTACCTATTGGACATGGGCTTTAGTAAGTTTTGACATGGAAGAAAATATTTGTGAAATTGAGCGATTTCTAAAGTATTGAAATAGTGGCTGAAATGTGTAGATCTACCTCTTTTCTCCATGTTCATACATCAAAATAATAGATCTATACTTAAATACTTGAGTTCTAAATAGACTCCTTTTTATTTTCAAACATCTTTATGTATGACCCTCCTGCAGTCTTGGAGTCATGATCCACCTGCAGTGTTGGAGTCAATTTCAATTTGCAAACTTAAGAAAATTCCTCAAAAATGACTTGGGTAATCGAGCCGTACTTGTGACAAAAGCAGTATTTACTAAGTGGTAAATACAAGACAGAGAAAGCTTACTCAAACTCCAACACAACAGAAAACTATCTCATTTGTACTGAAGAAAATGAGTACTTGGTGAACTCCAGGGTACAATGATGCTTGAGTAGGAATATAATCACAACAGCGACGACGACAGTAATGTAAGGGTTTCTACAACAGCAATCTTACCATCATATTCTACATCATCCTCATCAACAAAGCCTGCAGATAGAAGACAGTGGCCCAAAAAAACAAAATGACACGTTCTATACACTATTTAACCCTAGAAATGTCAAGGGGCCGGTGTGGTCAAGAGCTGACCTTTCAATCTATCCAGTCAAATCTTCCTTTATACAGCATACTGTGTAAAAACATGACACGGTGTGATATGATCTTAACCATAAATTATCTGCTCTAAATATAAGTATATTAATGTCACCACAGAAACACGAATACTCCGACAACTTCCAACTGACAGTTCTAGGGTTAAAGGTGCCCACCTGTTTTCATAAAAAATTATGGAAATATTTACCTGTCTATTTTTTCATTCTGCGATACCTTTGCACTGAGGCGTTGACACTGAATTATCTCTATGACAAAAGAAGTAATCACTGCTGACAGGGAGCTTTCAAATAGCACTTAGCCTTGTTTGTACAGTGTGGGCTCTACGCACCCTACAGTCTATTTGATTTTTAAAAAAAAAATACTAAAAAAAAAAAAATATATATATATAAAAACAGCAAGTGACAGGCACAAAGTCTTTGTTCTGACTAAAACAGTGTGTCTGATATCGCTGACAGAAGAGGACACACAACCTCTAGTTCTGCTAGGCTGAGATTCTGAGCCTGTTTACTCTGGCTCTAGTTAGTTTATATAACAAAAAGTTTGTTGAAAAAAAAAAAAAAACGGGTGAAAGGGCAAAGAGAGGAAAAGAAAGGAGAAAGAAAAGAAAGTCTCCAAGACTCAACAGAGCATTCGAGAACTTGCCTCTATTCTGTTACAAGAACCAAGCCAACTGTTTGCTATGAGAGTCAGCTGGTCAAACACATTCTGGTTCATTCACTCTCGCTTTCTCACCCCCCAAATTATTTTACACGCCTATTTTCTCTTTCTCATCTTTCATCTTATATTATATAATGTATTCTGGAGATGATGTACAAGAAATTTCCTTCTCTGACAAGGCAAATGCACAAACTAAATAAATCTATGGCTGTTTCTAAGCTGTTCTATGACATGTTTATTGGAATAGTTTTGGCACTAGTGAACAGCCTGCTGTAGGTGATACTGACTACTGTACTTGTTGTCTGACACTAGACAAACAGACAGACATATCCTTGAACACCAAATCTCCACTAGTGCAGACCCTAATCACTGCGTTAAGAACACAAAAACATCCACGTAAACAGCGGAGAATTCAGGGCCAAGAGCACGGTGCCTCACGGATAAGCCATTTACAGAGAGAAAAGAGGTCCTCATTTAAAAGACCAACATTTCTTGATGAATCATGTCACTGACATTCAGGATTTTCCTGAGATTTGCTTCTGAAAGATTAAATAAAAAAATCAATATCAACTAATACTGTCTGCTGTGCTCTGAGGCAGAGATGAGTGTCTTCAAAGAAAGTGAACGCTGGCCAATTGTAGTTAGAAAATATAACTTGACCAGTCACCCAGTGCCAATCCTACTGTAAAGTAATGTGGAACTGTAAAGATCTGAAGTGGAGTAAAACTTCCACTCAGCCAATCATTTATCCACTAACATTTCATGATCATCTAAGCTGACACGCGGTCATATTCTGCTGACACAGCAGAAACGCATAAATCTAGTGCATTAATTTCCTTTCTAAGGATCACATCAGACTGACAGCAGCAACCCATCCCCCCCCCCCCCCCCCCTCCCTAAGTCACCAAGGCTTGATGATCAAAGACATGCTCTGACACAACCAACCATGATGTTGCTACAAACTGAAATGTAAAGAGTCATGCAATCAGCCGGGCTAGTCGTCAAGCTTGTTCCAACTACACCATCTCCAACAACAACTACTCAAATCTAACACTGCCTCGCTCGCCGCAGATCAACACAGAAATACACAGAAATGAGATACACCTGAAACAATAAGGAGAAAAAAAAGGGCTCTGAAATTTGTTCTCCTTGTCAAGCAGATTCAGATTTTTCAGGCAAACTTAGAATGTCAAAGACAAGTCAGGAGACTCACTCACATTTCTCATGTAAGTTTGGAGACATCCTATAGCTGAGATGCAACACGATGAAATCAGGCTCTTGTCAAATTTTGGGCATATGGAGTTACTGATATCATTATAAAGATTATTCATTTCCCTTTCAGTGAGTGAAAAAATGATTGTTCTATTTTACACAGAACACGAGATAGTGGCAATTAAAGACAAAGGGTGAGACATGTTGCTGCAACCGAACTTATTGAGAAAATGGCCAGTCACTTTTGTAAATCCATATTAATCCTTTGTTAGGCCATGCCAAAAAAATTACAATTTTTAGGCTTTTATTCAATCTATTTTAGCAAAATAAGCTCTGAAATACATTCTAAGATTGATGTAGAATGGTTTGGTGAAAAAAAAAATGCATTAAAAATTCACTCTTTGTTGAAAAACAAGTGGTTTCTCCGGTTGGCTCATTTTGACGAGCGCCTGATTTCATCGTGTTGTGTCTTATTTGGTTTTCCATCAAGCCATTTCTTCATCCAGTTATCTCTCCCTCATTCATTATCTTCTCCTTTCCTGTTTCTCATGTATGTCAAAGTCTGTGTACATTGGTAGGTTACAGGAATGGAAAAAGAAACAACTGAAATGAAAATTTGTGGAAAATTATTTAACTGCCTTTTGTTTACTACATGAAGAGTTTGAGATGAGTCATTGACTCTGACACTGGGAGGAAAACTGACAAGTTGCTACTCCCTTTTCATCTTCGAAACAATCTTAGTGAAATACGTTTGGGCAATTTTCCATCCGCAGTTGGAATAAAAAAATTCACATTTCCCGATATATGTTTTTAACAACAAGTTAAATTTACAGGCGAACTGTTGGCATCCCTGCAGGAGGAGAAATGGGACTTGTATTTTGTTGCTAAGAAATGTGAGTGAGATGTCCTGAGCTGGAGGCAAAGCCAGGAGAATCCACAGCCCCAGGAGTTGAATAGTTTATCTACACCACCTAAAGTCTACATGACATGTCTATACAAAACAAAGTAAAGACTGGTACTAACAACACACCTCCACAGCCACACTGATGCTGGAAAAGAAAGTGATGTAGTAATGGTTATCAAAGTGCTGGAGATTCTCATCAAGACAGCAGCCACTGTGTGCAGATATAAGGTCTCCATTCTCCTACATCAACATTTCAGCTTAAGTTTCAAAAGAGTTGCATGATAGTTCTCTGCATGATATTACGTCTCCCACTCTCAAATTCTCCGAGCCAGTCAATGAGTACTGTTTGGCAGTGTGAAGAACATAACAATCTATACAGGTCAACTTAATTTGTGCATGCAACAAAAAATTTTAAAAAACACTTGGGTGTGATGAAAGCAATTTTTTCCTCATATTTTTTCTATCAGAATTTCTATTGCATCAGACAGATAAAACATGATTATTTTTTTCTTTCATTTCTTTTGTCTTCTTCGGCGGCTTTTTCTTCCCTTAAGACAGGTCATCTTGGAAAACTTCTGTTAGAGAAACTGCTTTCCATGACAAACTGACTGTGAAAGTCACACTAAATGTTTAATGGCAATTTTACTTTAATAGATTTTGGGGAAATCCTGTAGTGTTAAGCCACATAAAAACATGAAACATTTTTAAATAAAATATGACAAGGTTAGTGCTGAAATGCTACAGCTCACCTGAAAAATTTTGATATCAGGACATGAAATTCTGAAATGGTTTACTTTAAAACAATTAATTAAAGGTGATAGAAACCTCCAATGGATACTACATTGTCAGCATGACATCGCTCCGGAAATGAATTGTCCTAACTACATCAGTCTGTAGAAAGGTCAAGTTGATTGTGGGGCGACGATGAAATGACAGCAGGAACAACAGTGTATGAAATCTTATCTTGAGGCTTTTCCAAAACAGACACCAGGTAACATATTGAACCTGACCTTCACGCTAAAGAGAGGCCAGTATGAAACACAAACAGTCAGCATTTCTTCTCATTCTGGACCTGACTACCAGCTTATTACCAACAGCCACGATAGAAAATGAGAGAGAGATTTGTTGTATATAAAATATATGTCAACATTTCTTGGTGAACATCCTTGTCAGTCCCTGGCAGCTTTAGTTACTATCAGTTTCAGAGAATGATTTAAACATGTACCATTACTTTTCTCTCTTAAGAGAAATGCTCTCAGAGAAAATGAAATTCTGCACAATAATCTTTCTCTTATCCTTGAACAGAAAATGTGACTTATGTCCTGAAAGACAAAGGAGAGAAAAAGTGAGCAAAAGAGGGCTGAAATCAAGGTCAGCTCTATAAAAAAAAAAAAAATTAAAACTTGTCCTTTCTTATAAATTTTTTACTTTTCATTTGTTGATCAGCCTCCCTTACCTTGCAAATCATCCAACACTTCAATTCCAGAGAGGAAAAGGGAGTGAATCTTCTCTACCTCCCGGTCTGAGTCAATGTCACCTTGTATGTCTGTCAGGGGGAGACCACCTGTGACAGGTTTACAGCCAGGCATAGCTGAGTCTGTGTACTTACAGCTGTCAAAATGAGAAGGAAAAAAGTCTGATTATAGTCAAAACAGTTTAAAATGTACCAAAGTGAAATGCCACTTACAAAATGAAAGTCTTAAAAAATAAAGGAGTGAGGACATTTTCCAATTAAAAGGACAACTTATGTCCATCAAAAAGGAAGCAGTGGGAGCCAGAAACTACTACAGCAATGGCCAGGGGGGGAGGGGGGGGGGGGGGGGGGAATGCTCATTTGAGT
>JBCAUA010138906.1:0-22611 GCA_038406235.1 Peronia verruculata
TGTAATTCATCATTAGATTCAATCATCCTAGATTTATCTAGTGAGAAAAAAAACTGAAAAACTGAAGCTCAAAGTGATGCAGCATCTATTATATCTAACTATTGTAAATATAACTACTGAAAAGAAAGCCTGGAATAGCTCTTGTAACAATGAGATCTTACATAAGAGTTACTATATCATTATACAATAGTCACTGCATACAATTCTAATATAATTTCAATTTATTCAGTTGACATAAACAAATTATTTCAACTGTCTCACATTTGTTTGAGACAATCTATTTTAAAAAATCAGTTTTCATCTATTTTGAATTTTCATCTATTTTGAATCTGACTATAAACACTGTCCACCTGATCACATGATTTTATGACTTCTCAAGCCAAGCACTACGATTCTGAAGCGAAAGAAACAATCCAAGACTTTTTCAGTCATTTTAAACTTATTCTTTCTGATGCACATTGTCTGGATCATACATCACTTTAATCTCAACTAGGATGAATTGAACTGTGCAGTATTTTGTCTTGAATTTGATCTATGTGCTAACAATCCTTAACATTTTTACAAGTCTGGTTATAAACTAAAATTTGAAAGACAACAACAATTTTGTTTGCTGAACAGAAAATAAGATATAACAGTTCCAGACTGTGTACCTTGGACACATCACTTACGTGATCACCTGCTGACGAACAATGGACACTGGTGTACACTTATCGATTGCTTTGAGACATATGACCAGGGTGAAAGAGGGAAAAACACAAGTGTATCAGGGAGTAACAGTAAGACCAGGTGTAAACTGTGACAAATGCAGGCAAGAAACAAAGTTCTCTGACGTGAAAGGCATTGATGTGCAAGTCTGTCACTCACAGAAGAACGGTGTCCTTGGTAATGTGTAATATGGCAATCAAAGTAACTCAGAGCCGTACCTTTCACTGTGCTAACTTAAACAATGGCATTATAAATTATGAAGTGCATTATAAACCTCAAACACGTACATTTCAGTTACAGAATTTTCTAAAGGCTTTTTTGAGAATGTGAAGCAATTCCCAAAACAATGTTTAAACAATTTTCCTGGTGATTCTGACTATGCTCTGATGAGGGACAGATTTGACAAATAGCTTCTGTGTTAAGAGCAAGGTCTGTATTCCTCACAACCAAACTTTTTTTAAAATGTTCTTTTCCAGCAAATAATTATACTAAAGGATATCTTAATAAAAAAAACTTCACAACTAACAACTTCAAAGGCACATTAAAAAAAATTCTCCCCAAAATTCAATTGAAACTGCAACATAAACATTTTCACAAATGAAACTTAACTATAAATTTTGTCTAACATAAGCTGTGTTTCTGGAAAAAAAAAAGAAAAGAAAGTCATGCAGGTTTTCTACACCACTCAGGATTAAGTTTAGAATTCTACTACCACACCGATCAGCTTGAAGTGAACAGAGGTACCTGAATTGTGCTGGATTTGATATGGCAAAGGTCAGTGTGACATATAAAAACTGACTGACACATGGAAATCATGACTGAACACAACAAGAGATGTTGGGGGTGACAGCATATAATTATCTGGTCAATGACAACGTGGTATATATAAAAAGACAAAAAACAAAAACAAAAACAACAAAAAAGAAAAACATACTTGTATATATATGACACGGTAATGACACTGTTCATGTGGACATAAAAAAACCTGTGACATGTCACAAAAAATCGAAGCAGATAATTGCACTGCACTGCAGCAAAGATGCAACACGCTGACTAGTTGTCAAGTTTGTCAACACAAACACTGAAATGTCAAGTAACATCTCAGACCGTTTCATTCCACTTGTTGTTGTTTTTTTTGTGCATTTTTTTCCTTCAATTTTATTTTTTTCATGATGATTTAATCATTTTTTTTTTCCTTCTGGCTGGTATCTTTCTATTGCAACAAGGACAGTCTGAAAGTCAAAACGGTCACCAATATCTGTGGCACAGTCTGGAGACTGGGCTGATCCAAAAATAACAAGGTGGTTGCGAAAGGTAAGTCTGAATAAACAAAATAAACTAATACCATGCAAAATCAGTAATCAACTTCAGGGATCAGCTAACAAAGATAATCATATGTAAAGAAGTTTGTTGTTAGTGTATTAGTGATATAACGGTAAGGATATCACACACAAGTATTTCTTCATTTGATATAAATTAGTGGCATATGGATAAAAAAAAAATTTAAAAAATTGCAAGCATATTTGTTTTTTAATCGTGTTAAAGTACAATTTTCATTACTTTTCAATGGCCAGACATTACAGGCCAAGTACTATGTAACTTGTCATCCCACAGATCAGATTTGTATGAGCCAGGACCAGAAAAATCAACCAATGCTATAGTATGAAAACTTACAGTCACATCAAGGCTGCAAATGTAGGCGGATTGGTACCTGAGACAAACAAAATATGGATATTGATATGTATGGTATACATGGAAATAAAATCATAACTTAAAACATGAATGTAAGTTGAAACAACTATTATTGTTAGGTGTACCTTTAACACAATCATCCCATCCCATAATGTCCAAATACACTTGCCAGATCTCAAAAATATTGACGACAGAACAATCAATCCAGTACCAAAATAGACAGACAGGATATGAGAAGCCATACATTGAGGAGTATCTCAGAATGTAAGTTCTTTGTCAACATATGTCACCTCACAAAACTCCAACAAAATGACAGCTCATATGACAACATGACAGTTCTTAGACTGTGCCAAGTGGCAGCTTGTGTGGAAAAAAACAGCAGGGATAACTTGTCATTGCCAGTGTATGAGTGATGTCGAAAGATTTGCCCATTAAATTACACAAAACTGCTATATTACTGACATAAACTACGAGTCCCAAACTGCAGCTAAAAAATTGTCACCACATAGATAATATCATCTACCAATCAACATTTCATGGACATGGAGTTGCTGTTAATGACATTCCACCAAAGTGTTGTACCTTTCTGCGCAAAATGTCAAAAAAGTTTTTTTTTTTCATTTTGATATTTTCATCATTTTTTTCTTTAATCTAATTATTTCATTTCTGAAATTTTTTTTCTGCCACATGATTTGACTATATGCTGAGAAAAGAAAATAATTTGCAATTTCAGTATTCTGAAATAATGATGATCAGCTGAATGTAGCATTATAATCGAATCATTCTGAGTTACACAGGGCAACGTTTCAACAAAACTCATCTGTAAAATCTGAGCAAATGTTGTGTTACTCCTGTGTGACTGAATGCTTGACAGCTCTGGGTCAAACATAAAAACTGATCACCTGAACCGGAGTGTAGGCCAGATGTGAAAACAGTCACAGAAATGGGTTTTATTGTAGGGGATATAAGGCTGAACATGTAGTCAATCTGTTGTCTCACTGCCTCCAAACTCAATGATGACAAAAGGAATCACGGTGGGTCTACCAAAGTGTCTCCTTCTCACCAAAATAATACCATTCTTGGCAGAACCACAGCATCAAGCCAGCTCATCTGATGTCAATGGAGCAAGCAATTACTATTATCTTTTGGATAAATCAATAAAATGGAAAATGTATACATGGACTTTGTTAAGTTTAATATACTGATTTACAAAATGTATTTATTTTTTCTATCCGACCAAGATATAAAATGTTCAAAACTTAGCTTTTCTTCAATCTGAAAGCTGGTACCTCCATGTATCAATGGTACATCACTGTCTGCCAACATCTTTGTTCATCATCTGTCAAAAATGTTCATTTCAGTTAAAATCATTCTCCCTCTCTCTAAACAGCCGCATATACTGTATAATCAATTCTCCTTCATGTCTTTATTTTTCATACATTTAACAGTGCCATATTTCATTCTTTCAATTTCATGGACATGATATTTTCATGTAAGTCTGATTGGATTTGAATGTAAATCTGTTTTGGAGAGTGACGGTGGTTAATGTAAAGACAAAAACCAAACACAAATACATGCAAGAATATTGCAGAAACAAATAGGATTACACAAATAAACCACAAAATTGCAAATGTCTTTATGTGTGGTTGTTCCTTGCAAAGTTGAGATCCGCACAAGACAAAATCCAAGTATTGTGCGAAGGCTGTGTCAAATGAAACTCAAACTTATCAATGTTTTTGTTCGTTGTGGCTGTGTGCAAAAGATTCTAGTTTACTATGTACTCATCATAAATTCCTGACTGTAGGACTGCCCACTCCCAGGCTAGCAGCCTTCACCACAACACTACTCCTGCATTGTGAGATATTACCCCCTCCCCCCCCCCCCTCTCCCTTTACAGGGTGTCACAATACAAAACTTTACTAATAAAAACACAATCCCCACTGAGTGAGATGAACATGAAATGTGATAGATATGTTCCTGTATAAGGCTTATTTGAGATAATAATAATGTTAATTGTAATAATTGTGCTTCAAGGTCAATCACTTAACTCAGTAACTGACCCGACTTTCATACCAGTACTCAATTACTTGCAATAATAAACAAATGCAAGACAAGCTATGCTGGCTGGAAATGCTTTCATATGTATGCTTTTCACATGTAATTGCCCTAAAAGATCTATTCCAAAAAAAGTCAATTTAGGATTTGAGTCTCTAATCTGATGTCATAAAAAGCCAGCCAATATGAATATTCTTAGTCACTGAATACAAGATATTATCTTCTTCTTCTTTTCATAGTAAAGTGTAAACCGTGAAAGTAGCCATAGTTTCTATAATGTAGTGGAAATTTCTACATAGTTATCATTTCAATTTAATAAGAGAACTGAAAACTTTCTCAAGGTCATTTAGATGCCTTGCTCATCCACTAGCCATGGCCAAGACATGATGTGAGCAAATACATTTCTGTTTTTCCACACAAGACAGTCAAACTTGAGAAACAGCTTGAGGACAATGCAGTAGACAAGAGAATACAGATTCAGCAAGTAGGGAGAGGCTCTCACCACACTGTGCTGTAAAACATAAGCAATAAACTACACATTTCACTTTCTGACACAGACAGCTTGAAGAAAAGAAAGTACAAGCACAAAAAACAATGAAGTGTAAAAGAGAATTATGTCTAAGTAGGAAAATATGTTCATTTGGCTTGTAAGTTTGTTCGTTAGTTTGTTCTTTTTCTAACAACTTCAGTTTGTTCTTTTTCTAACAACTTCATTTTGTGAAGCTCACAATAGAGTGAGTCAGTCCACTCAATATCAAAAACCTTCACAGCACATGATATTATAGAACAATAGTACTTGTTATGGTTGGCAGGCATGTCCATTGCCATCAGTAAAAGGGACTCTGACGTACAAGAAGTTTTATATATATAAAATAAACTATATATCATATAATTTTATATATATATATCATTTTCCAGACTATACCATATAAATATTTAATATTTAAATAAACTGATTACATGGTATTGACATGGGTTTCACTCATTAAAAGCACATAATTTGAGTATGGCATAATTACTGTTGTAGATACGAGTAAGTAGATTTTTACGGCTTTAAGAAACATCTATAATGTCTTCAAATTTGCCCTGAGAATCAACAAATCATGTATAAAACTAAAGTTGTCTGTCAATGTTTCAACCCTGTCCAATCCTTAACTGGGTATTATAACTACATATAGAAAACCCACACATTGAAAAGTAATTTGATATAGGAGATACCAAAAATTCATAAGCAAATCACAGCTTTTGTTTTTCCCTCTTTTACACAATGAATACAGAAAAAAAAAAAAAAGAGAAAAAGTCAACATAAAATTTGTAGGATATTTGAAGCTTTGGAATTTCTTTGTAGATATCATCTCCAACATCCCAGCCATATATATCCCAAACAACGCACAAACAGAAATTATTGATATTCATGAAGAATTTTAAATGCACAGGATCATTATTTTGATTTTCAGTGTACAAAAATTCATGCAAATACAGAAAGTAACTTCAAATCCAAACAAATGTTCCAATATACATGTACAAGCTGTAAAAACAACCATTTTATTGAACAATGAAAGTCAAGCCCGGCTTGTGGAATGTGTCATTAGGTAAGTTATGTGTTCCCAGCTAGTGGAGAAGATACACGTGTAGTAAGATATTCAACAGATAACAGGAGAGCTCAAGTGTTTGTCATGATGTGCTAGATTCTTTCCCCATTGCTAGGTCGTATAACTGGGCCGAGTCATTTATGTCCGTATTGTAAATCTGTAGCATATGTATGTAGATTCAAATGAGATATCCTGACAATTTCAACAAAGAATTGTAGATGGAGGTCAGTGTTCCTGCATTAATAAACTTACAGAAGCAGATGCCAATTCTAGTTCTTTTCTGAAAGTATTATACACACTGAATACTTATTTCATGTGAAAATTTGTGCTGCAGTTCACATATGACATGTTTGTTCAAACTAACTGCCATTTAAACTGGCTTACATATTTTTTGCTTTCAATAAAGTCCAGAAACAGCTCCACTACTTTTACCATGAAAAACTAAGTCAGTGGACTTCAAGACATGTAGAATCTTGCTAACAACAATTCAATGTCAGCAAATGCACATATTTTAAGTAGAATATTTTTCAATTTATAAGTACAGTATTGTTGTATATATGAAAGACTAAGACCAGAACTATGTCACAGCTCACCTTCCAAAAAGTCTACTTAGACCACATATCGTTACTATTCTGACAAAACCTCATAACTTCAAACTTATATCCATTTAATTTTTCTGGCCTATTCTGTAGCACAGAAAACAATACATATGCCAATGAAACAACAAAGTTGAACAATTACTTTAAAGTCTCCTTTTTAGATAAAATAAAAAAACATAATAACAATGAGATACAAAGTGGAAGCAGTTTTGTGTCTCTCCTGAAAATTTCAGGTCATGAAAAGTTATGAGGTTTTATCACACAAGTGTACAAGATATGCTAGTATAGTTTTCCTTGTTACAATGTACTATTTAGCTCACAAGTTATCTGCAGACTGTGAGCATTCCCTGCTAATTGGGTCAGGACACAGTAGCCAGGATGGACAAAAGTTTATGTCTCACAATCTCTTCTCTCATCTACAAATGTGAAAGAGAAGGGTCTGAGCTCTCTACTTTCGTGTCCAGCCACGCGAATATTCTACTGTCGAAAACTTGAAACATTATGTTCACTTCTTAGACAACAAGTTGCTCATCTGAGCAAAGAACTGATCCTGACACTTTGTGGGGAATCTTAGCTACTGATCTCACTTGATAACAAGTAAACTATAGGTACACGAACATTTCTGGGCAAAGAAATATTAGTTATTGATTTCTATCTCCTTTCAACCAGAGTTCCACAAAAAGAACAGGAAAAAATCAGAAACAAATACGACACATTGAAAGAGACTCTCTGACATTCAAGTGGTATGTGGCACATAAATCAGGAATCCAATACCGTCAAGAAAGTGAAGAGAAAACAATAGTAAACCTGAATCAAGCCATATAGTGATATTCAAATGATTTATATGTACAAAATATCACATAGTGTTTCTGTAAGTGGGTACAGAGAGAATAGATTTGTGTCCCATCTCATGTATAAAATAAATAAGCTTACACAATTGGTGCCAATAGCACAATAACTACAGAATGGTACATAAACCAAAGCACAACTAAAAATCCTTAGATGACAATTGAAATGTGGAGCTATATAGTAAGGATTTGATAGACAGTTCTGCCAAACCCATGCAAGAGTTAATATATACCAGTACTATGCAAAATTATATGAGAGAACACTGTGGTGCTCTGGATGTGCTGCTTTAAATGTTACCTATCAGTCTGAAGTTGTAACATATTCTTTGTCAGTTACAGACCAAAGTGTATTTTGCTGTAAACCTCTACTCTGGCTTGCAGTTTGGCACTATTAAGGCTTAAGCACAATGAATTGCCTCTCTCTCTGTTGAGAATCTGATAGATTCTCAGCAAGCAAACTAAAAATAAGTCGTTACACACATATTTCACAATTAAATAGAACCGAAACTAATAAAAGTTAATGCTCTGGAAAGAAAGCATGAAAGATAAATATTCTGTAAAAGATAAAAATGACTGATCTTGTGCCCTCTAGAGGAGTCTTACAGTATACAAAAACTCCACAATTCATCTGAGCAAGTCCTTAATGTACAGTCCAAACTTAATGGTCCCCATATTATATCCAACGACAACAGCAACAACATAACAGAGCCATGGGGATAAAATAAAATATGTTTTCAAATACAAATTCTCCAAATGGATGTGATATGCTTTACACTTTTCCCTTCTTCTTCAGAACTGCTCGGTAGTCCAGCTGAGGGGTGGCGTCCGAGATTCTGGACCGGCTGTCGGAGGAGTAGTCGAACTGTGTCTTGCGGAGTCTAGCGCGGATCTCCTCCAGGGCGGTGCTGCTGTTGCTGTCGTTGGAGAGGGTTATGGGAAGTCTTACTGGGGCTGTGGGATTGCTGCTCGACCTGGAGACACATGACAGGGGTCATAAAGATTAAAGCCAAAACAACAAATCTGGAGACATTTCCCCTATCAGGTACAGTTACAGAAAGGAATTACTTATCCACAGTACCAGTCGGTATCCATGAAAGTCTGTAAATTAGTTCAAGATATATTTCTGTCTTAAAATATTCCTTGAAAACTCTCTACTATCATGCCTTCATATCAGTGCCTGTTTTAAGGTGGAAAACTATCATAACCATAATGGCACGTTATAAGAGGATTCCCAAGGGGTATTTTAAGACAAAAATATAACTTCAGACTAACACGGTTTGTGACTGGCACTGTCGTTACATGCCTTAAAGCTCAGAGAACTGACCTAAACAGAAGAGTTTTTATGTTGATAAACAGATTTTTCTAAGAAAACTTTCTTAACTAAGAGCTGACTTGAGGAAAAAAGGTTGTCTTTTGAAAAGAAAAACTTTTTCAGTTTTGAACTGACCCCAGTAGAAAAGTTTTTGCCTCAAGACGTATCCTTTTGAAAGCATATTGTCTCAGATATAAATCTGTAAAATATTCACCAATGGAAGGTGTACTTTTGACATATTTTTTTATGAACTGGACTGTCCTCAGAACAGGATAAAGAAGGATTTCTATGAACTATGTACCCGCCCAGGGATGCTTTCAAATGTCCCACTTCCATAAATAGGTCAAGGAAAGTAGTCCAATTAATGTTTTAACAACACAGTCACAATAACCAGGCTTGATTTACTTGCAGAAATTTCTAATATTGAGAGGCAAGTATGAATTATGCATCATGAAGGTAGGAAGATGTAACTTTTAACGTCAAATTATTATGGAGAGGAACAATTCTAAATGATAAATTAGAAGAAAATATTCATACCAAAACTAAAATTAGTGAACTTGATACTTGTTAGTAAAGCTAATTTATGGATATATGAATTTATCAGAGAGAATGAATGTTAATTGTTATATAGACATGGTATGTTGATGCTAGATATTATGAGAAATACTATAAACATAAAAGACTCCATGACATAATCTTGTAATGGACAGATGAAGTTCAACTACGATATCAAGACACACAAACATTGGAGCAAAAATCTATTACATAAAACATTATATTTCAATTGGTACAAGAAATAATTTCAATGCCACTTGATTCGCTTATGTTACATTTTGGAAATAAAGATGGCTAACTGCCCGATAAACTGTTCTGGAAAACCACTGATTTTAGTTTTACTTGCGACTTACTGCAAGGAGGAGAATGTGCCAGTTAAATAAAATTCTTATAAATTTACAGTGTTATATTTCATGATATTTAATTGCAATTATATAATTAAAATTAGATTATTGTAACAGATAATCACTTTTAAAGACCACTGATTTTGCTAGTTATGATGTATTATGTAATGAGATGGAGACAAGCAGGGCTAACTGCATGCACTACAAAATGAAAGCTTTAATGAACTTTATGCCCATTTCTTGCTTTGAACCATCCCAAACTTCTCTGAAAGGCCTCACTGCCAGACTCATAATTTGATACCAAAGAGGATGTCTTCATTATGACAAGAGTTGCAAATTGGAAATAAAAGGGAAAACTAAAACAATTTGGGCAACTGAATCAATCTATTTAATGTCACATGCACAGAAATCTCCAAATAAAACTTGACTGTTACATTTATGCAACACATTTACCAAATACAGAAATTGACCATTTGAGGCTGATTACAGACAGGCCATTTCAAAAACATTTTTGCTGAAATCTGTTAGACAAAACGATTGAGAAGTTACAACTCATGCAATGTCTGCCACAAGATTCCACAAAACCCACAGCTTTTGTGGATATCATGACAAGACAAGAAAGAAAGCATGCATTTTCCTCAAGGTTTAGTACTAAAGAACAGGATATGAACAAATCAAGCTTGTGAAAGAGATGGCAATGATTGTTTGTAAATAAAACATTCAAACTTAGGGAAAACTCATGATCAGGTACCAAAATTTTGTGACAACTAGGTTTAAAAGAAAAGAAAAAAAAAAGTCAGAGACAGAAAAAAGAGGGAAAAATAAATATTGAAAACAAAGATGGATGGGAGAAAAAGCATCTCCTATTTTGGGCAAGAAGAACTTTTAAATCAATTCAAAACGACTTTTGCAAATATAAATTGTTATAAGATTACTGCAATTTATGAAAAGTAGATAAGATTTAATGGGTATTGAAGTCAAGCATACATGAAATGATAATATACATTATGGTTGCAGAAAGATACAACACTGATACAAGCGGAGGGAAAAGCTGAGGGTGAGGAGGGGTGGGGTTAGCAATCCAAAACTGGGACGGAAAAAAGGTGAAATACATCCAGGAAATAATAAGATGATAATCGTCATGCCACAAAGTATACCGATGCTGGTTACTACAGTCAAACAGCTGAGACCGACGTGCACGCTTATTCACCTGTTGCCGTTGCGATCCGTAGCGCGATTGAGGTTATCAGCGAACTGCGCAGGCGGCGCTATGAGGGAGGGGTCATCCCCTATGGGGGACGGGGGGCCGGTGCTGTTCATCTCCGACTCTGAGGCGTACTCGATTTCGATGTCGCCCTCGAAAGAGGAGGATTGGGTCAGTCTTTGCTGCCACAGGGCCACAATGCTGCCGGCTAACTCACTCTCTAACCGCTTGGCCAGCTCTGCTGCGTCGTCCTCCTCTGAAATGGGGTCAAACAGAAGAAGAGGATGTGACCTTTGGGCTCCTCTTCTGGGGTCACAGACTTGGAGTCGCCAACTAACTGTGGCCATTGTCTATTCCTGCCAGTCAGCCTGTCCTACGCTGCCAGATTTGCCTGAGCAAGACTGTGTGGATTCTATTTCTCTACAAGTTTTACTGCCTGTAACCTCACCCCACCCGCTTCATCAATATACATGCCATCATCACTAGGTTACTATCAGTAACTGTTACAATAATAAGTATTACTATCATCTTTAGGATCATCACAAGGACTACTATACTATTCGTAGTCCTTGGATCATCATTATCATGATCATTTGGTAGACATGTTCCCAATATCAAGGCAGAGACAGCCAACCGGTGTTTTACTTGATACGTTGATACTGGTAGAAACAATACAATATGAAAGAAGTTCTCACAGCGCTAAATTTTCCAAACTATTTGATGTTTTATTAGCAGATACGGGGGCGAGGAAGGGAAAGAGAGGAAGGGAAGCCGAGTAGAGGCAACGACACACAAGAAAATGTTCCACAGCTTGGGAACTTCGCGGGGAGGGTTAACGGTTAGGGCGGCATTAGGTATGGGTCGATTTCATTAATCTAGTGATTGAGAACTTGCCCTCTTTTGCTCTGAGTGATAAAAAATGTCCGCCTGGATTTACTCATTATTCAATAATTCACCTTTTCAATCGCGAAATCAACACACAATCTTCCTCAATAATTCAGTTATTCATTTCTGTTTGAATATCTTCCTCAATAATTCACATCTTTAACAGTTTCAAGCAGGAAACAGATTTTTTATTTTAATGAATGTTCCCAAACTTTCCAGGATTCGATCTCTTATTGATGGTATTAAGTGATTTCTTTCTTTCTTTCTTTTTTTTTTTTTTTTGTTTAAAGGCGGAAAAAAAGAAGAAGAAAACCTCCCCCAAACAACAACAACAACAACATAAAACCGCAAATTGTTTTTATATGAAGGCGTTTGATTTAAATTGCTAATTAATGAAGCACTTCCAGATCTAAAAGGAGTGAGATGTGAGCCTATCCCTTAAAAGAAAGGTCTGGGCAAGCCCACCATTAATGTCAGAATATTTTCACATTCTTTTATGGTTGGTGCTACTGAAACAACAGCCTTTCTTGCACATTCTCTACTATACAGAATCAGGCTTGAACGTAAAGAGGCAACTCTAGGAAATGCTTCACAGGAATATATTCAAATGAAGGTATAAAGTTATGTTACTGACGCCGATGTAACTGAAACTCATGAAATAATTTATTTCCCTGGATTATCTAGATGAATTCAATGTCAAATTTTAAAGGAAAGAATTATCATTTGGTAAGAAAATAGGTTAACAAAGGTAGGAAAAGAAAAAAAAAAAATCATTGCCGAGATGTCGTGGAATGTCAAAGAGTAAATGGTAGAACTGCTCCGGGGAACGGCAGAAATTAATCAATATGCCCAAAGGTAATTTTGTTTGTTTGGTCCAGTCACCTTCTCCAGCTTTGGCGATCGATGTGAGATTTGACTGATGTTGTATTGCCTCTTCTCTTGCAATCCTGTCGGATAATTCTATCATCTTAGCACAGATCTCTACGGAAACATCTACCACGATTTGTAGGGAATCCATTCGACAGCGTGTCTTAAAAGTTTCCAGAGACACTTAAACTGGATAGAGATCCACCCATCTGTCATAATTCAGGACCCACTTTATTTATTTCTTTAGTTTTTTTTCCGTTGCTAAGGTTGTTGAGACATCTCAAATGCGGCACGCTAAATCAGACTCCAAAATAAACACTGTCTACAGGAGCCAGTTTCAATTAGTTTGGAACCCGTATCAACTGCCGTAAAGATTTTAGCTTTACCAAGATCAAGGAAAGGAGGAAGGGAGGAGGAATGGTGTATCAGTATCACATCACTCTTTCTCAGAATTAGACTACTGTTATCTCTACATCTATTCTACTATGTTTGTATCTTTCACTGGTTAGTTATTTCGACAATTAATTGCGTTCAACTGAAGGTTAGTAAACTTTAATTTATTGGAGTAAAGAGTTAAAACTACTGTACATAACTGGGGCTGAGACAATTACGTTTGAAACTTAAGGATTTTGTATCTTGTATGGAAGCTGGGTTAAGGTTTTTCTCTCTCTCTCTGTATATATATTGATTTAGTATTTGCCTTCAGCGCTGACATGACTATAACACAGGACCTCTTATGGGTATCAACTGTTTATTAGACTTAGGATATAGGGACATTTTTCAAAACAACAGTCATTGTATAGTTTTAAGGAATACAGAAGTGAACAATAACTACTTCAACATCGATTCAAAAACAGTGGTAGAACAAGTTGGCCTTTATGACAAAGAGCATTCAAATTGGACAAACGACCCACGTCGTTTCATGGTAAAGACCTTTCTCTATATAATCAGTGTGATGTTAGCACTGGTGTCGTGATTTTTCTAAGAGAATACTTATGTAGATCTTCAAAGACAGGGAGCAGTTTTTGCGAACAATGTGCTAGAGTATCTTGAAAGTAATGGTGAAAACTGAAGGTCCCTCACTGGGACAATTCGCACCGACTGAATATTGCATGTAGTTATGACATCCATGGCATGTAGACACTAAATTCATTGTTTAAACCATGGTACTCTGAATGGCATTGACTTCAGACGAATTAAGCTTCAATCTAGCTTGGACAATACTTCTCATTCTCAGACACTGGTTGGATGAAGCGAAGGGATTCAGTATAATGATTGAAAGTAAGGACGAAATACATGTACCTTGATTGAAAATAAGGATGAGGCTAGCGAAGACGTGTTCAGATTGCCCTTAGTTTTCGGTACTTCTAGCTGCTTGTACCTAAGCTTTCATCTACTCTGTATAGACTTTGTCAGCATGGGATATAGGAAAAAATCCAAGCCATTGGATAAGAAGTTTTTGGTTGGCCGAAGGGCTGAGTGTGATGTAAGGATGAGGGTGGAGATGAAAAGGGGAGGGGGGTGTGATGGATTGAACTGGCTCACCCAGCAGGTTCTCCCTCTCGGTCTGCAGATCTGCCTCAATGCTGTACTCGCTATGCCGACTGATGCGCCCGCTGATGTGCTCACTGGAAGACAAGGGAAGACACACGTCATGTCTTTACTGGCCAGCAATGGACAGTACACAGGGGGGAAGGAGGACGTAGGACAAGGTGTGACACATCTCCCGTTCTTATTACGACAACAACAACAACAAGAACAAGAACAACAAGAACAACAACAACAACAACAACAACAACAATGAGGACAACGACACAAAATGACAACAATAACAACACGACAAACAATGACGATGACAGCAGTAAACAGCACAGCAAACAGCAACAGCGAAAAACTAGATCCACTACCTCTGCAAAACATTTGGTGTTAACTTCTTCCTTTGACTGACTCAGCGTCAGAAGCCGTAATAAGTAAATAATGGATACGAGACATTTTGTTTTCAATAACGTATCTTCAAAAACTGAACAAAAAGTGATGACAGTTAGGACTGTTTGTCTACCCAATCTATATAACATCTCCTTCAGCATTTACCTCAGCATTGGATGAGCAGCTTTAGCATCCCCCGCCCCCCCCGCCCCCCAGAAAACAAGAAGAGGAACAAAAGTAATTAGTTGTCAAAAATTCAATCATTCGACTCAGGAAAAAAAAAAAAAAAATCAGGAAAATTCCCCATGAGAACAAAGCAGTTTTCCAAGAGCTGTAAAAGTTAGTGCTTAGATCTCCACATTCGTTACTCATGCCCAGAAAAAATTGCAAAATGAATTATCAAGGTATTTTATTCAATTCATACTTGTTCTGAGTGGCTGGTGTAAAAGATATAGTCATTTTATGAGCGGTTTTAGAATAGTTTCAGTTGTCACAGAATGTGACATACCATTGTGTCAGCCAAGAACAACAGAGCTGGTGAGTAATGGTGAACAGGGTGTAAAGTACACACATACGTGTACACAATCTTGCTGCATTTGTGGGTGTTGATTGTCACATTCAGCGAACATCGAAACAGAACAGTCATACATTTAAAACACATAGTTTTCATACAGTGAGACTGTCAAAGACGTGTGCAAACGGTGTCTCAACAGCCAAACAATCAGACAAAGTGAGACAAGCCAAGACATTTACAGACATGTGCCCTTGTGTCAGAAAACATCAAGACAAGAGTAATTGTCATAGTTGAAACCTCAAGGACTGAACAGTTTTATCATAAAAAAAAAAAAAACCCCCAAAAAAACAGAGGGTTTTGGTTTGGCTCCTGCACCTGATGTCATTGAAAACAAATTAAAGCTACACTATTTTTCTTCAAGGTCTGTGGACTTGGGATGTGGACATAATCTTTAAATGTACCATGAACAAAAGAAATCTGTATTTCAGCGTGAAATAGCATTGGCTGATTGACGGTAGTTCAAACTAGATTATGTCATTTTTGAGAACGTTTTGTATCTATAAATGATAAATGACCTCCTCTTTAGTTCTACCCCGAGCCAATAGCTGTGAAAAAATTAAGTTCATTGAACTATTTTAGACAGATTATGATTATTTTAATGTATCAGCTTGTTAAAATTATTTGAGGAACCGATTGTATAATACTAGAAATGTTTCAAGAGTTTGGTTGTTTCTTTGGCTGCTAGAGGTCTCTGGACAAAAGCAGGACATTTCTGTGACATAAAGAGGAGTCAATGCAGACAGAGGTGGTCAGTTTGGACAGAGTGTCATTGCATTAGATCTACTACCGCCCCTCTCCTAGCTTCAAACTTGGACAGCTAGTGCTGTGTGCTCAGACAGATCAAGAACTGGACAGCGGTCAAGTAACCTGTTGCCGACTTCCTTGGTTACTTACTGTCTAATGTTGATCTTGGGTTCAATAAAATTTGTCATACCAATCAATCAATTTAACAGAAACACAAGTTGGCATAATCTCTGTGATAACGCGTTTGAACGTATCATGTTTAAAGTTTGGCTTTAGTTTCTGCCTTACTATGGGAGTTAGGTGGTGATAACAACTGCACAGGAAACATTCTTTGCTACTGCCATGATTAATTCCCAGGATTCATTTCCTTCTATGGCCCCGGCTTATCTCTACAAGGGAAATCTCAATTTGGAGGTGGAAAATGGCACATGTCAGTAACTACCTTCTAACAGTCTATATTCGACTGAGCATAGACCTAGAAAAGAAATCCCCGGCAATGTTTGTGCCCCCCCCCCCCCCTTCTAATAACAGACCACTCATTTATGTGTGTTACACTCCACCACGAAAACACAAAACAATAGTAGAACACAAGATTTTGGGAAAAACCCGAAGCCAAAAGTATGCCAGACGTTTTCCTACGTCACTAAATTATTAACACTACTTATTACTACTATAATTCGGAGGGCAGCTAGGTTCAACAGGCTCACAACAAAGAGTTTACTTATTACTACTATAATTTGGTGGGCAGCTAGGTTCAACAGGCTCACAACAAAGAGTTTGAGTCATACATCTCCTGCCTATCGTAACAGGGTAAAACCGAAAAGCCTAGCAAACGTGTGAACAATTTGGAGCGTTTGTCACCATCTCCCCTTCCCCCGCTAAAACAGAGGCGGGATTTCCAGCCTTTCGCTTGGTTGGAGCAAGTCTGTTATCAAGGACCCATAATTCCCACCGCCAGTTTATGTCTATTAGCACGTACTGGCTCGCACAAGCAAGGATGCTGCTACCTCGTCCTTGAGAGCCTCCATTCGCAGGAGGTCGTAGGACGTTATGTAACTAAAGTCTTTTTTTTGGTTTTGTTTTGCACCGGATACAGATTATGTCCAGCCTTAATGATAGCAATTAGGGGTAGTCAGTAACGTGGTAATCACACATGCCCGATTCGCCATTGGTGCGACTTCCACAGAACGATTCCAGTGCCCAATTTCCTACAATAACTTCTGTCTCCGTGCTACACTATTTGAGCGAACTGTTTGAACGATGTACATAGGTCACAACTATGCGGCCAGAGCATTCGCTTATGGGCCAGCAGTGTCCTAATCGTGGACCAAACGGACACTCTATGATAGATTTGTTCCGATTATGCGAACGGCTCATCATCCCTGTCTCATTTTAGTAAGTGTTAAAACACCCCAAACTGTTTACTTGCACTGGCATCGAAAAACACATTAAAATGCAAGGGAAGGTGATTACCGTTTTCGGATCTCGTGGTGGCGCGGTAACAAACATCAGTGGGTGTTCTATTTTAAGGAGGGGATACAAACAATCCGTCGGGGATTTCTAGGTTTTTGCTTAGTCGAATAAAAACCATCCATAGTTCAAGGGTGGGGTTCAATATCTCCCTGGCAACCGGTTACTTTAGCCGCACCAGTTCGACACATTTTTGACAAATAAATTGAAAAAAAAAAAAAAAAAGGCCATGAATAACGAGCGATGAGAAAGAGCGAAAGAGCCTGCTGGGTACTCACTTGTAATCGTCCGGTGCCAGAGCGTTCTCGCGGGCAGTTCTGAGCGGAGCGTCCCAAGAGAGACTATTCATGCTGTCACTGGGCGGGAGGTTGGGGTTACTCTCTTCTTCTTCCTCGTCTTCTTCGTCGTCGTCGTCGTCGTCACTGTTCTTTCTGTCCGGCTTACTGCAAGGCGGATAAAGGGCACTCCTCATCATTTGTTCATTTTTCAAAATCATTTTTTTAAATCTTCTGTTATAATTAATTTATTTTTACACTGATCTACATGCCTATCTCTTGTGTGCCTATTTACTGATTTCGCTAATGACGTAAACCTTTCCATCCTATTTACAAGTTAGTTCAACCTTTCTCTCATTACCTGTCAGTATCGATTAACGTTGGAGAAGTTGTCAAAACTGCCTTTCTATAAGATATACTCTTATTCTCAGAAAGTATCTGTCCGTTATGAGTGAATATATTATACTTAACAGTGTTTGAAAACTAGCACATGGTGGAAATAGCCAGGATAAATGGAAACATTGATTTTTATCATTATATCTGAACAATCATCTGCCTGTTTGTTTGACTGATTTTACTATGAGTATCTTCTCGCCAAGCAGCGAGTACAAATATTTCAGTCTTGACACATTTTACACAAAGACTAAAAGACTATCACGAAACTAAGCTGAGAAGTGTGTCTATCTGGACAGAGTACTTTACACCAGACAAAAGGAATGTATTCAACATCACAACCAATATAATTTACTTAACTTGCATTTCAAAGCAACGACAACGACGATGATCCATTAATTATTGTTCCCAAAATGGCTTATAGCCATAAATAACCAGTATAAAAATAGATCTAAACACGTTGTATGACTCATAAATAGGGGACTGGTATTTCAATATTTTGTACACACATGAACAAGGAATATATAATATCAGATGAAAACATGCAGGCAAAATACAGAGTGTGCTAGGACAGGTTAGGGACACTACTGAAAGCCGATCTCTAAAGTAAACACATAACAATGAAAAACAGAAGGAGTAAAAAAATAAATAAATAAATAAATAAATAAAAATGATGATACATTATTTACTAGTAACCGTTAAGCATTATGAAGTAACAACAACAAAATACGACAATGACAGTAATATTTATAACAGTAATAATCACTGTTAACATAATGTTGACATCAGTGATGAATGAAACCTGACTAAAGCTGAAGGCAGTTTAGCGAGAATTGTTTTAATATAATGGTAGTCATTATCGACCAGCAATGATAAAAGCCCTGTTAAAAAAAAAAGTGTTATAATCGTTTCTCCGGCAACAGAGTAATGACAAATACTGAATATGCTAACACACCTGATAAGAATGAAGAAAAACGTAAGTCTTGATTAGAAGAAAAAGTCAATAATGGTAGTCGGTACTACTAATTTTGTATATTTGTTTGTTTATGTTTGGGATTTAACAGTGATTAGCACGATAAAGGCTATATTGGGCCCAATACAAATTAACACGTCCACTAAAGGATGTGTGTCCTAAGACAAACTGAATGATTAAAGACTTACTAAGTGCTAATCAGCGACAGAGCAGTCACGCTGCATGAATGCTAGGCCGTGCGTTGGTTCTCACTACACGATATTTAGACAAATTGCATATCACATAGAAGCTCAACTGCCTCCTTTCTATCAGGCATGTAATCGTCAACTGTCCAGATAACGTGAAAACAGCGACACAACACTGAGTAAGTAGATCTTCTTTGTCTTTCATCTACTCCTGCACTAGTCTGACTTTAGAACGTCTCAAGCTTGAAGCAATGAGCAAACACACATCTCCAGAGCCATACACAATGTACTGATTGAATGGGTTCTATTTATTTCTAAACTTTTAATACCGGCCCGAAGTGGCCCTCCTTTTGGGCGCTAAAAGGCCTGAAGAACAGAAATCAAAGAGCTGTAATATCTTAAAACGTTTAGTCCCCGTGGGAAAGAATGGGAGATAGCACGGATGTTTTCCGACTATTAATGCAAGAAGGATATAATGATGTCTATCTGTCATTGCAAGCATTCAAATACAAATGGCCAAGCGAGCGACAGATCAGTCACTGAACAACCATTTACTTAGCAAAAACGTTACCAGGCAAGATTAATATAATATAATGGTGTTATACTAACAAACAGGCGACGCTCAGGATAAATAATTATGCCCATATTCTACCATAGAAAGAAATAGTAATTAAATACTGATACATAAAGTGAATAGTGCCAGTAATCTGGACTTCATTTTCTGTCTGCACAAAGTCGGTAATATTATAATAAATGTTATCCTGTATCTTTGATTAATATATTCGTGAACTAAAGTACTGAAAATTCGACCTCTGAGAAATAGCTTAAAAAATAAAATGAAAGTGTTTAAGAAAAACAAAAACGTTTGGAAATATTAATGAAAATAATGAAGAAAAAAGAAATCGACCAGTTGAATAGTGCAGAAGAACTATAAAGAATATTAAAATTTAACACACCAGAAGATAAATTAGAACTGAATGCTGGAATATGGTGGCGTGTCATCTCGGGAGAAACAAGAGATTAGTAATCTCGTTATCACTTAACCGGGTCAGCAGAACTGCAAGAAAAGAACCACCACCACCACTTCCTGTACAATGGATCATCGATGCGGTAGCAGCAACCGCTTAGACCCTCCACCACAACCACATCAAACACAGAGCACGGCTACATCATGTGCACAGCACGCCAGAGACAATACTGGTGTCTCCAGAGCATCCAGACTGTGCTGTGTGTGCGGTCAATGCATGGAATGGCTCAGTGTGCCACAGATCTCTTATCTGTCATAGCTAGTTACTCACCAAGACATGTCATAAGTGCCAAGTTTTCAAGACATAAATGAAAGAAAAAGAAGCCATTTATATGGTTGTAAAAACTGACGAATAATCACTGAAAGCTGTATGACATCTATTTATCAACTTGAGCATTGTTTGTGGAAAAAAAAGTTTTCAGAGACACGGCTACGGTTTTTCTGGGCTTTTCAGCCGCACAAGAGGACTTTTTCAGCTATCTTAGCAATGGTTGCCAACATCTCCATGAGTTCGAAAAGACCACATCCCCTGAAGATCCACATAAAATATAAATATGGCCAAATGACAAAATGCCGGGCTGGGAGCCTTAATTATGGAGATGGTTAGCTGATTAAGTTTTAAACAAATAGATGAAAGAAAAAGAAAAATTCACGAGAGGATGCAAATCCAGTGAACACAACTAGTGTATTTCCTATCAAACATGTTTTAGTAATTGGATAAGTGATGGAATGTTTAGTTATGATAAGTAGAAATTGAAAATACAGAAATTCTGAGAAATTGACATAAAAGAAAAAAACAGGGAGAGAGAGAGAGAGAGAGAGAGAGAGAGAGAGAGAGAGAAAGAAAGAAAGAGAGAGAGAGCAAATAAATAAATAAATAAATAAAAATAAAAGTAGCTCTAACAGACTGAATATGGACAAGGGACATCGGCTTCTGTTGTCGCATCATCGGAGAGATTTGGCATGTGAGTTACAAACGTGAACCGTGACCTGTGAGCCATTCCATGCATTTACTCAGCGCCTGGCAAGACCCAGCACAGATAATGTACAACGGTCGACAGACATGATAGCAAAGAGGACGATCGTGCACGGGAAAGAGAGAACTGACAACCATATAGAACCACGGGCTGGAGAGTTACTGACTTGGCCATAAACGCCTCGGCCACTTTCTTGGCCAGCAAGAGGCGAGAGAGCTGCGACTGCGCGGTGTCACGGGCCGCCTCCTGGCTGCTCAGGGGAGGGAACAGAACAGAATGATGTATACACAGTTACACAGCAAATCAACTGCAATAAGCAACTGAAAATCTAGGTAATAATAAAATGTCACAAATCAAGCATATGAATAAATGAATATTAGAGGACGTGACAGAACAATTTTATAAACAAGCAATAAATAAATAAACAAATAACTCAATAAATAAAAAATAATAAATAAATAAATAAATAAATGAATAATAAATAAATAATATTCGTGTAAAATATGCAAACAGGGGAAATAATAATAATAATAATAATAATAGTAACATCGGTTTCTCTATACTTTTCTCTTATTTCATGTTATATACAAAACATCTAGTCCTTCCTAGACTGTCTGAGCTCTCCACGGTAACATCTTATCTGTCTCAGACTGGTTCACCCGCCTACAAGTTGGCTGCTAAGCGTCCAATCTACATTTAGAGCTAACGTGTATGCTGTTACATTCAATCAATGGGGAGATGAGGGATACAAAACAAACAAACAAACAAACAACAACAACAACAACAACAACAACAACAACAACAACAACAACAAATTAATATCAAACTCATCATCATCATCATCATTATCGTCATCAAACAGCAACATCAACAATACACCAATAACAAACCATACCAACGTCAACATGAACAACGAGAATGATAACATTAACGACAACCACAGCAGTAAACGCAACAGTAAAACGACCACGTCAGCAACAACAATATCATCCACAGCAACGACAACAATAACAACAACAACAACAGCAGAAATGATAATAACAACGGCAGCAGCAGTCGCAACAGCAAAACGACCACGACAGGAACAAGAACCACATCAACAGCAATGGAAAATAACAACGACACTGACAACGACAACAACATCAACAGTACCATCAACGATCACATCAACAGCACGGGAGTATAAAAATGCTGTGTGCGGAAAAAAAAACAAAAAACGATGACACGTAGTTTCCTTTCCCCTAGAGCTAACAATTTATCAGCATGAATATTTGAACACACGGAAATTAAGCCGGGAAATTGATTTCATTTGAGCTTGTCTGTTCAGATGGGGGCTGGTGGTAATCGGAACTATTAAGCTGGAGCAAGCTTACGACAAGATAGTAGGGAAACGGAGAGTGTGTGTGTGG
>JBCAUA010139016.1:0-22603 GCA_038406235.1 Peronia verruculata
ACAATGGAGACTGATTACAACTCAGCGGTATGGCTTTGTTTATAATTGGCGGTACGCGCGGAGATTGGTTGCTAGGGCAGAGGCTGGCTGGACGTCGTAAGGCGGAGTTGTCTCCTCTTGGTAATATAGTTTCTCTTTGATAGAACCATTGTGACATGTTTCATGAAATGACTCAAGCTTTAAGCACTTCCCCATATCTTCAGAGTGTTGTAAGTGGCGTACACAAATAATCTATAGGAGTGACGATGTTATTAATTTGATGATGAAAATCGTCAATAATTTAAATGAAAAGAGTCGAAATACTATTTTCGATTTTCGCATTCTGTCCAAATAATCAGACTAGAATAACACAGCTGCATGCATATTTTTGACCGACAATGAGACAATTTCTGTCCTTTATTGATGATTAAACTATATTAAAATCAGAGATATTTTTTAGGTTTTTACATATAAACCACAGCAAGAGAGCATATTCGGAACTATAGATCTAAGTGGCATATGAAAAAAAAAATACATAGTACCATTCATTACTTCACCTGAGTTTCATAGTAATGAACATTTTTTTTTTTAAAGTGCCGGCCTTCATACATAAATACAATTCAAAACAAAGGCCCAAATTCAAACTCAATAAAGACCAATGAAATAATGTTGGCGCCGGCTATTTGGGCCTACTGGTGCAGCTAGACCCGGGGTCTATCTGGGCCTATTTTTGCGCCTCTTTCTCTCTGTCCGTGCTTAAGAAAGTTATTTTATCCTGTTACTTATGTAACGTGTCGGGAGGGGAGGCTACCCCAACCCCTCCTCCCCCCCCCTCCCCAACTGCGAACAAACGCTCCCATATGCGAGCCAACACAACATTGTTTCGCCTTTACTTTGTGGTGCAACTTTTGTATTTGCCTATGCTTCCTCGTTGCAATACTAGGCCCAGATAGACACTCCGAATAATGTTACCTGCACCACGGCAGCATGCAAGGGCAGTAAAATACAGCGGGATATCTTGACAATAACCTTAATAGTGTAATCTGTGCAGCCCAGTTTGGCCGATCACGCAGAAGTTTTTAGATCTATAGAGTGAAACCAAAGTGGGGAAACCATCTGAAAATGATATTTCGGGACCATCTTATAAATTGTGACGTTAAACTATTGTCAGACCTCAGACATCAAGTGGAAAGGGAACATTATCTCTTAGCTGCCAAACAGCCATTTTATAGCCCCCCCTCCTCTTTCCTGCCGCCTCCTTCCCATACCTGCAATAAATAAATAAATAAATAAATAAACAAAATAAATAAATAAATAAATAAATAATGCGTGAATCTTCTGCCATTTTCTTGTTGTTTACCACATTTTTTCAAAATTTTCTTTTTCTCAAAGTACGTTTCTTGACATTGTTCGCAATCTTCTGTTATTTAGGCCTGAAGAATTAGTGCCTAATTGTACACAGTTCCTTATTTCTATGTTACAAAATATGGTATCGAAGTTTTCGTTGTTGTTGTTTTATTTTGTGCATTGTTTTAGATTTTTTTTTTTTTACCGAAAATCTGGTATGTCACACAATTATATTATTATTTGTCATTTTACATATTTCACGCAACAAAACCTGACAACCGGCTTGTATTATATTATATAGGGTTTGAAGTGCATTTTAGCACTAGGGCAAATAATCACACATGGAAAGTTCAACTTCAGCCTCTTAAAAAAAAAAAAAAAAATCCTCGCCAACAGAATTTAAAATCCAAGATGGCCGCTAAGCCAATGTGACTGATTCCCTAATCCAGACTTGCGAAACGCAACGAAAATGGTATAAAATTATATCTTAACAAATTATTAAAAAGAAAAGACAGTTTTCCTCTTTTTACTTTCCTTCTCTGCCCGGCGTTGTGTTTGTAACAATGAATGTAAATTAATAAATAGATCAATTCAGTTCTTAGCCTTATATATTTTGCGATGTTAAATAGGTTGCCTTCAAGAAAGGTCAAGCGAACTCGAAACTCTGAACCTCCTAATATTTTCATAAGTTTAACTTATTAGTAATTTTTGTTTTTGTCCCTTTAATGTAAGGTATTAAGTAAGTTAATGACTTATAGTCTGTCCTAAAATTCAAGATATTTTTCATAAAATGTTACATTGTACTTTGTGGTGGTGATGGTGTTGTTACTTGTTCCCTGACTTGCAGATGCAGAGGGAAATAAAAGTATACGTGATAAAGTGTTAGGATAGCCAGAAAATGACCAGTCAGCCAGTGGGCTGTTGGACTATGCTGGCCACACTGCTGTGGATCTTGAGTTTTACTCAGATTGTCACCACCAGTACCTCACCACGTAAGTAGCTTCGTTTTCCAATGAATAATAAGTTAAATTTAGTTTTAAGACTAAACTCATTCGAAAAGAAGAAGAAGATGCCTCACTTCTGAAGTGTGCTGTCTTAAGCATTAATGCCTTTTGATTTGTGGGAGACAGATTGAGCAAAATAATATTTATAATTATATTGCCATCTGAGGTGATCTTTGGCACTACAAAATATAGCACAGTGAGGCAGTTCTGACTCTTTGGAATGATGTTTAGTCACCTAATCAATTATCTTTAGCAATTTTACACAGAATTGTGTGCTATGCAGGAATAAATGAAAATGTCACCCCCCCCCCCCTCCCCACCCCCGAGGCATCTCATTCCACAAGCTGTGATTTTATTTGGGTAGAGCACTCTACATTGTATAACATTTGCACAGGAATGCCGTCATGTTCCTAAAGATTCTAGGTTACTCTAGAATATTACAACTTTGGGAGCATTCTGGAAATCATTAGGGCAGTTTTATTTATATTTCCACTCTTTCAAAGTTGACAATATATCTAAATTTTGCATTAAAGCTTACGTAGTGAGCAGTTACACCTCAGGTAAAGCAAAAAATCTGAGAGTTAACAATAACATATTTTCTCTTTACTGGCACAGAATGCGGCGGAAATCTAACTCAGCAAGCAGGGGTAATAACTTCTCCAAACTTTCCCGGCAATTATCCTTCTGCCAGTGGTATTTTCAGTTGTGGCTGGGCCATCACTGTGGCAAGTGGCCAGATTATTACTGTAAGGTAAGGCCATGTGGACCTGAAACCGATAATGCTATTTCTTCTCTTACGAGCAATGCACATTTCTGAAATTACATTATGTAATAGGTCTAGTTAAGCTACGATTTAAGGCAGTTCTCCTGAGAGAACGAGTAAAAGGCGAATGGGAAATAGGTCAGCTGGTTGATATTATCTCCCTCTCACTGTCACATTAGAATTGCAGGAAACAGAAAGGAGGAAGATTAACAGGGTATTATTAATTGTGTCCCTTCACTTCAACCGTCCTGTATGGAGCTAATCCAAGGAAGCATAATTTAACCTAAACCAACCCAACCAAACCTTAAAATACTAACAAAACGACCCTAAAGCTAAACACCGTAAGGTGGGATATTGGAAAACTAGAAAAAAACAAGGCTGTATTACCTAGATAGCTCCATATCTGTAAACCTCACGATGGATTCCACCCACATTGTGCAAGGTTACTCGTTGGTGTTGCACGTTAGGAGAAACATTTTTTTCCTGGTTATTATTTGAAGTTTTCCATTCACCAGAGCAGGTTCTTTTTCTTCTAGTTTGATTTGTGATAGACATCGGCGATCACATCTCGAACTTCTCGTTTATCGCCTTTTGTCCTGCGATTCAGGTTTCCCAATGAAGTTAATAAATCGTCGATCTAGCCTACTTATCAAACTTCTCTCTTTGAATGTCATTCTATATTAATGTCCCACCTAATTTGGTTGTATCTCTCAGGTTATATTGAGAGAGAGAGAGAGAGAGAGAGAGGTTTGCACTTCTCCTCATTTTACGATGTCCTCGCTGGGTACAACATGGAGTAGTTTACATTACCTTTTCTTCGTTCTTTCCTTCTTCTTACGCTACTGAGTGTCGATAGAGATGAAATTGTGTTCCTTGGACCATGTGTGTAGCTTTTCTTGTCAGTACTTTCTTTCAGCCGAAGAGTCGGAATCATTATTAAAAACATGCTGTTAAGAGTTGGAATCCTTAGTTTAAGATCTTGGCCTTTTGAGATGTATCTTAATTCTGTCTATATTTTCAATGAATTCATTTCCGTTCTTTTTCGTTCATCTTCCCAGTTTCCATCATCTTGACTTGTTCAAGTTTAGCGATGGTGATTGTCTCGATTACTTGATGTTCTATGACGGAACTGATAGCTGGCCCCCTCCTCTACCTTACCAGCTATGTGGGCATCAGAACAAGAGCAGGAACTCCGACATTCGGGTTCGAAACACAGGGCATCAACTGTATATTGAGTTTACCATTCAGGGTGGAACCGGGACTGGATTCAATTTGTCCTATTGGGCACAAGGTAAGAAATAAAAGAAAAAGTTGCACAAGATTATATTAAGTTATAACTTAAAAACATAACAACTGATTTACATGTAAAGAGTTCTCTGGGTAAAATAACTATAAGTCGGTGCTCTGTGCTAGTGAAACAAAACTGCAAGTTAATGTATCTCTTTTGATAATGATCAGCTTTCCTCTAAAAGGTTATAAGAAGTCTCTGTTCAACATCCAGAGACCCATCAATATTTTGGTATTGTCCAAATCGCTGGCTTGTAGACAGCCTATTTAACACGTGTGACTTTAGCTTAAACGGTTTTTATAGGTATCGTTTCACATTTTCCTCCGTAAAGACGTTCACACCATTGCCTTTATCAGTGTAATTTAACAAAATGACATTTGTGAGTGTTAAAAAAAAAAAAGGTAGTATAGCACACAATGGAAAGGAAAGTCATAGAATCCACAAGGGCATTAGGAAAAATGGTGCAATGAAAGCAAGCAAAGAAAGAAAGACAGAAATGAGAACAGTGGCAATTTTACTTCATCCTTAGGAAAAAAAAACAACAAAAAAACTCTCTCATTATGACTCATTCTTAAATTATTATTTTTGGTGGTGGTGGCAGTGCTGGTGATTTTATGTTTATATATATATATTTATGTATTTATTTATTTATTTTATTATTTCAAAACAAATTACCTTCCTTCGGTTACGAACGCCAAGCAGTGCAAATCAGCTGTACAAAATAGTCAGGATTTTCTAAGGCACAACCAAAGTGCACATTAGACAAAATGTTCAGCTCTTAAACAGATTCCGATAGCCGCTATCGTGAATCTATCATTATTTCAGAGTGCCGGCCTTTCACCTATGGCAAAGATTTTTGTACTGAGAACTGCACCTGCGATCAAGAGAACTCCCTATACTGTTTGAACCTCAATGGTACCTGCATCTGCAAGGACGGCTGGACATCGGACAACTGTACAGTTGATATAGACGAATGCTCAGAGGACCCCAATCTTTGCCCTGGTCCTTACTCCATATGCAAAAATACAAATGGAAGTTATGAATGCAACTGCAGAGCTGGAATGCAGATGAACTCTACAGGAGGCTGTGAAGGTAAAAATGTCAAGAGGTAAAACTTATATAATTTGGGCTTCTTCATACCTAAAGTTTAGAAACGATGCAGGGCTTTCCTATTTTATCACGAATGTCAGTTGAGTTAATACGTCAGTTTTCTGTTAATATACTTGATTGGGACTTCAGATATGAAACTGGATTAATGCAGATAAAAAATGTAAAGCTGTTCAAATGCCTGATAGAATGCTCGCACTCTTACTATCGCACAAAGACATGTTTTTACAAACGACAACAGCGTCAGATAGAAAAATCAGACATAATAATATTTTTCTATCTTCTGGACAACTTTGGCTCATTATCTTTTATTTGATGATGACGCTCTTTGTGAATTTGCTCTCTTTGATTATCTTGTGCAAAGTTTTGTTTGTTGCTAAAAATTCTCAGAATAAATTCTGGAGAGAAATGATTTAACTACTTGGAAATTCCTGACTTAAGTCATGAGAAAAAAATCGTGTGGCCAGAAGGCCTGCAGAATGATATTCAAATCTGGCTTGTTAATAACCCCCATCAATCTTTTATTTGTTATTTTGCATTGGTATAAGTCAAGTCCCCCGAAAGGTATAAGCAGTTGTCCTATTATAATCCTATTACGGAAAAGGGAAATGTTTCTTTAGAAAAAAAAAAACCCAGTTATAAACTAGAAGATCCTGCTCCGTCAATCAAATAGTATACAGAGGTGACAGTTGCAGTTTTTCTCAACTCAGAAAAAGAATGAGGTATTCATATCGTTTGAGCTCTGGTCGTTTTGAAAAACATTCGCCTTTGTCTTCAGATGCTCAACATTGTACACGGCCTTGCTCTCATGCCTGTGGTGTCATCCAGGAGCCTTCCAGGCAGGAACTGTGCTACTGTCCTAAAGGAATGCGCCTGAATTCTTCCGATCCCTTCACATGTGTCGGTGTGTCTAGAATATCATTTTTTATTTATCTTGTAAAAACTTAGTTTTCAACAACTCAAACTACATCTTTTTTCTCATTTTCAGCCAGAGGTTACAACATACTGTCCAACCGACTATATGAAAATTTGTTACCTCATGCCCAGCCTTCAATGCTAACGGCTCTAAAAACGAAGATCATGCCGATCTTATTTAAATGTGTATGGCCTTACTTAAATATTGTGGATAAGTCAATGTACTTTCCCACTTCTTCAGAAACTGTGAATGACCGACTCATTATTTTTGTGATCTCACAAATGCCTGAGAATTATATTCAGCTTTTAAATGTGTTCAAATATTCATTGATCTTTCATGGAAAAGGCAAGTGACAAACGTCCTCCTCTGTAAGTTCATGCTCTTGCCCCAGCCATAACACAATCTCCCAATGTAGCTATAGATCATGATCTCACTACAAAGTCTAAGACAAATATTTTGAGTTACCTGATCGAAGACATTAACTGCACAAAGTACAACCATACCCATTCTGTTTCAGTCTCAGCTTTGTGACATTTACCCATTGGCCTCCCTCCCGTCCTAAAAAGGCACTGTACATCTGTGCAAACACACGTTTATAAATTACTTTGTGAGACAGCAGGGTCACACTGTCCTGGTCGTGTTCACACTGTCAAAGACAATGGAAAACAGACGGCACAGAAATAAATTTTGAATTAGGAGACAGGAGACAGGTCAGCGCCTGCTCTAGCCGGAACTTAGACTGAGGATGATCCGAGTCTGACACACTGTAATAATATACAGATCAAGGCTATCATGTCTACAATACATTGCTAGAAACTCATAACACGACCTGAATGTCAAGCGGACATTTCAATAAGACATTTTTTTAGAAACATGGAACAGTTCAGAAATCACTTGCTGTTATGTTTCTGTTCAATATTTTTGCATTTTTGTACTTTCAAATGTATGTCAGGGTAAGAAATTATCTTGCATGGAATTGTATCATATTTGGAAAACTAGCATTCGGAAATGTTATCAGTGTTTATAAGGATTTAATATTCAACATAAATTTTCCAGAGTGCGATGACTGGACGTTCGGTGACAACTGCTCTCACAGCTGTGATTATTGCTACCGATCACGCACTGCTTCGTGTGACAAACGTAACGGCCTGTGTAACTGTTATTCCAACTGGACTGGCCCCGACTGCAGATGGGACGTTGATGAATGTGACGTGGAAAATCCTCCGTGTAACACAACCCATTCTCTTTGCTATGATACAGATGGATCATTTGAATGTAGATGTTTTCAGGGTTATGAGAGAGTAATGGACGACAGTTCATGTGAAGGTAAGCATGTCATTTCATTTGTCAGGAAATCTGTCACTTAAAGACATATATCAGGCCAGATTTTGTAATTACCATACCTTATCTACTGATACTATGTGCCGAATTTTCAGATTAATGCGGTCACCTTTGAAAGATTCAGTATGTCTTATAGAATTATACTCCTGTTTAATTTTTTAAAATATATTTGCAAGAAAACGTTCATGGCTTTATTTGTACGTCTATGAACGCCAATTTTAGCTCTCGAGCTCTTATGTCATTATTTGTACCATATTAGACACGTCAGATCACATCAATAATGTAACAAAAACAAACGAACAAACAGGAGTCAGGAAAGCCAGAACAGCTACTTTAAATAATTAGGCCTTTAATTTCTTTCTGTGTTGTAATTCATTTTGATATGGTCTTCAAGACTTTTATTATAAGACGTTTGTTTAGGTATCATTCAATAGCAAAGCCAGTATACATTGCGCCGGTTTCAATTGAGCACTCACAGATCATCCCTGTGTTGGCCATCAGGCAAAATTGAAGAAGTAAAGTAACACATAATTGAAAATTGATATGTTTTTCCCACCTACAAAAAACAAAAACAAAAATATATGGATCCATAGAGTAAATGGCTCACAATACCCAGTTAAGGGGAGTGGGAGTGGGTCCTGAAATATGGATTTTGCTCCGAAAATGCGATTTTTGGGTTTTGTTTTCTTCTAAAATGGCAGACTCTTAGTATAAAAATGGTATCAAAAAGTGGATATCTCCATTTCAACATGTTTGACCCATGGTCATTAAACGGATGTCACGGCCTACTATCAACCAAGATTTGGCTCCATCTGGCTGCTACAATGACAAGCAATGATGGATCATGACCTTTTGATTATGTGGAGGCAAAAATTGCACAAAATACTTGATCATGACCTCCTCTAGCAATATCAGGCGCCCTAGTGCCAGGGATGAACACTTGATGACCACTCAGAGGAAACAAAAAAACTGTTCATCAGGCAGATTATCAGTAGAAGGCGCTCTAGAATGAACTTCCATGTCCTATCAAATCCTATGGACAGCAAAACTTTTCTTTATTTCTGCTACTTCAGAGCTTAGTTGTGGACCAATTGTCACAGTAAAGGTAAAAAAAAAAAAAAAAGCCCTCATCGTTTGGACAGAAAAATGTGGGGACCACATAAAGTACCCCGAAAACCCGGAAGTGGCTCTATGGAAGTCCCTACAAGAATTTGGGGGGGGGGGGGGCTCGAGAAAAACTATGCCCAGAGAGCCAGGAAAAGGCTACAAAAGGCAAAGAAGTCATGGAGAGAAGGCTAGTACGTAAAAAAAGGGCTGTTTTGAGGCCAAAAGCTGAATTTTAAAAAAGAAATCTCCAATTTTTCCGTGGAAAAAAAAAATCAACCTTAAACGTATTTTTCTTAACACCCGTTTTTTTTTTTTTTTGGTCAATGTTCTGTTACTTTTAAAATTTTTTTTTAACCGATTATAAACAAATTTGGCATACATCATTTTCACAACAAAATCAAGCAATGTACGTCTGGTTGTCCGATTCTCTGGGTAAATTTTAGAGAAAAATGGGTTTTTAATATGAAAAAGAAATGGCGAAATTTGAAATTTTGCTACATGGCATTTTCAAAAACTTTCTAGAAAATTTTCTTTTGTATACAAACGCCTGAAAATAGTTTTCTTTTTTAAATACTGAACTAAACAAGACATTTCACCACGTTTCATCTTTCTTCCTTTTTTTAAATTGGTTGACTAGATAGATTTTGAACTTAGCGTTTTAGAGATCCCAACATCCAAGATGGCCGCGTTGCCAAGGTTACCATTAGAAAATGTTGAGTTTCCCACTGTTTCTTCTCTCAAATTTTAAGAAGAAGAAGAAGAAATAAAATCACCTTCAGGACCCCCCCCCCCCCCTCCTCTTTAAAGATACCAGCTATTTAGCCTGCATCCAACTGTTTTACTTCATTACAGCTTGTGGCAGAACACTGACACAGTCCTCTGGGGTCATCACCTCGCCGTACATGTACATAGCAGGACCACAACAGAACATTCACCATCCTGTCGTGTGTTCTTGGACTGTTAAAACAAACCCGGGGCAAGTAATATCTCTCACGTAAGTTGTTTTTGTTTGGTTTTCTTTTTACAGATATGTCAGAGTTACCTCCACGGCACTGTCCTCACAGTTATATACTTACTTATGGATGATGAAAGAACAATTATTAAAATTAGAACTGAAACTTCCAAGACACACTTGTTTCAGTAGTTCATCATTTACCGACCTCCTTGAATGGGGTCGGAAGTGCTAAGCCAAGTCGTCTCAGAAAATGGGAAAGATAATGAGTTTCCATGAATTACTTGAACACTCTAGGCAGTCTAAATTCTTAACAGGAGGTAGGATGCCATGTAAATAAAGTTATTGAAAGCTAAAAAGTCTCTCTATACATTTTTGCTTGATATATTCTATTTAATAAATAGATATAAAATAAAAGAGACAATTTCAGTCATGGAATCAATAGGCATTTCATCTAAAAAGCCAATGCCATCTCAAAACAAAACAGACAGGCAGAGCTTATGTCACTACAAACGGTTCCACTACAAAAGTACATCGACAGGAAAAGATATCTCTATGTTACCAGAATCTACATTACCAGACATAAACTATTATACCCCGTTGAAAGAAAATCACTTAATCATCTTCAATTTCATGTTCAATTTTGAAAACCTTGGCCTAGTCTGAAGCTTGTCCCCCTCTATGATGTATGGGATTCTTAACCTAACCTTTTGCTTTTGGTCACAGATTTTTGTCTTCACTTGATGTGGCATCAAATAAAATCACAAAACAACAGCTGGCAATCCTGCAATTTTTTCTCGTTTTTTTTTATTATGGTACTATTACTCGGTTAATAGAATGATTTCAACGTTTTGATCCTCCAGAGAGAGATCTACAAGTTAGTTTGCATGCTATCAATATAAAAATCACTATTATTGTACCAAATTAATTACGGAAATCATTTCCAACAAAACCTGCCGATGATATAACCAACTCCTCCTGTGAAATTATAATAACTCTTTTGGAAGTAATTAAGAGGATGTAGTAATAGATATATAGCAGTGACAATAGTCGTATTATAGAAATAACAGTTGTAGTAACAGAAGTAATAGTTGGTGTAGCTGGTGCCAATATTACTGTAGCCTGGTGCTGGTGGTGAAATAGTGTGGTGATAATAGTAGTAGAAAGGTAGCAAATATTTTCTGTATCGCCCATTCCACTTGGGAGAGAGGAAGAAAAAGAGACAGAGAATAAAAGCAGAAGTAATTGTGGTAGTTTTAGTATTGTAGCAGTAGCAGTAGTGTAGTAGTAGTCGTAGTAGTAGCTAAAGTAGTGATGGAGAAGTCGTTGTCAGCTTCCGTACGTCTCGAAAGAATGATGGTGTAGCGCTAGATTTGGGGATGGCATCTTCTGGAGTGGTTGAGGAGCCCCACCTTAGAGTGGCAGTCACCACCTAGACTGCCTCTCAAGGTGGAGAAGTAGCAACAGTAACAGCACAAGTACCAGCCTTAGCAGTAATTGTATTAATGGTAGCATTGGTAGTAGTAGTAGAAGTAGTAGTAGTAGTAGTAACCGTAGTAATGATAGTAGCAAAAGTGATAGTAGTGGTAGTAGGAGAAGAAGTAGTCGTAGCAGAAGTAGCAATAATAGTAGTGGTAGTAGTATTAGTAGTAGAAGTGGTAATAGTAGTAGTGGTGGTGGTAATGTTTTAGTAGAATAGCAGCACCAACAGTAGTAGCAGTAGTAGTAGTTGCAGTTATATTAGAATAGTAGTAGTTGTTGTTGTTCTAGTGGCAAGAAAGAGTAGTTGTAATAGTAATAGTAGTTGTAATAGTAAAAGCTGTATTAGTACTGGTGGCAGTAGTAGTCGCGAAGGTAATAGTGTGGTAGTTGTAACAAGAGACTTCAGTTTAAACACTTGTAGAATTTGGCAATGGTAGATGAGATCTTCGGGATTATTATTTCTTTCACGAAATAAATGTACATAAAATATGAAGGATTATATTAATATATTGTATAATGAAGGAATCTGGATGTAAATCATATAATGCATTCTTCTTCTCCCCTTCCTCCCCCCAACCCCCTTGGGATGTTCATACCATTGTGATGTTTCGTATTTCAGTTTCCAGGAGTTCTGGCTGGATTACAGAAGAGGTTACCCTTTCCCTGGCTACGTTCAGGTTTTTGATGGAGACAGTTCTAATGCCAGCTCGATAGCCAAATTTGATGCCTTTATCTACCGCAACGGCAGAGTACCTCAGGGAATAGTACGATCTTCTAGCAACATGATGCACATTGTGAGAGTCGGATCCCGCTCCACCACCGATATCGATAGCAATGAATCATTCAAAGCAAAGTACTGGACTCATGGTGAGCTATTTTGTATGTTATCACCACTTTTTTGTTCTAACCTATAAATCGCCCCTAAATAAATTCGTCTGGAGTTGTCTTGGCGCCTACTGATCACTTCAACTTAATCAGCCTGCACTTGCCAAGGGCACTGATCACTCTGAGCTCAGCAACACCAGGAAGGTTCGAGTTTGAAATTTTGCTCCTTTTAGACCGGCTGCCCTCCCAAAGGTTACCACTCATTACGAGCATCATGATTATTATGCCCAAAGACCCCTAATGTATGGACAAGGTACTATTGTATCTACCTACACGATCACTCGTGTAAGCACTAAGTACGCCCAGTCGCTTGGCTTTGAGAATCAGCGAGTGCATTGCTGTCATGTTAGGCTTACTTGTATGTTCTGTCTAAAGAGAGAGAAATATACAGCCTACGTACGAACTGATTTTGCTTCAGCCTGTGCAAAGTTATTAAAGGCTTCTTTTTATTTAACATGTATATAAAAATTAATATATTATTATGTATCGATTGACAACTTTTTTGTTGTTACTTGAGAGGTGTTTTCCTTTGTTTATTAACAATACGATTGCATGACATCAAAACCAAAAATCTTGGTTGTAGGTAAACTTTTTTTTAATATGGCTAGTTCTTTCAATTCTTCCTTCATCATTTTGCCATTTGATATTGTTGCATTGAAATTTGCCATATCCTCATATTGGAAAAGCAAACTATTACATTCCACAAATTATAATATCAAGCTATACTAAAAGAATAAACAGAACTGAAACTTTACCCAACTCTCACTGTATATGATGTGTAAAAAAAAAAAAGAACAAACATGCCTTTAATGAACAATATCAACTGCTCTGCATCATACAAAACTTTTGAACGATTAAAGCTCTATTTTCCAATGTCAGTTTCCTCTTTTCACATGCTTGGAAGTTAGGGCAAATATTGACACCATGGATTATTTCGGAAAGAAACAGAAATAAGCAGCGCTAAGACAAGGTGGACCGACAGCATTGAAGAATAGATAGGGAAAAGACTGGCGAAGACCCAGGGTCTGGCCTACAAGCGTGTCGGACGGAGAAGATTAATGCACGAATTGTGGGAGACGTTTCAATGACCTCAGACGGAATGAAAAGCTGAAATGGCAGAGAAGCAATTTTTTTCACGTGTAGGAAATATGTCAAAAAGTCATGTAATCGTACTCCAAGAAAGCTGTCGGCGAGATGTTGACTCACATTTTCGAATGCTTCTAAGCTTAGTTTCTTCTTCCTGTAGGTCTAGGCCTAGTGCTCGCCTCCTTTCGCCCACTTTTTCAAATTTATCAGTCATTACGGTGGTCATCAGCCACATTAATTTTCTTTGACATGTAAAAGAGGTATACAAAAAACTGTAATAAGGAGAGAGAAAATCGTTTTTTTTTCCCCTTTCGCTTATTCAAACACCAGAAAATGATTTATTGTCTTCATGATACTTTCTCTTTATATTTTTCATTTAAGTAGGAGCAAATGTGTCTCCGTCCCCTTATTTGTTTGTTTGTGTTGTGTAGTGTTGTGTTGTGTTGTGTGTGTGTGTGTGTGTGTGTGTGTGTGTGTGTGTGTTGCACTTTGTCTCTTGTACCTGGCAAAGGGAACTAACTCAGCTGGTTAATCCAAGTCGAGAATGACAAAATTTCTTTCCTGTGCTGTCTTAGACGTGGCGCTGTATTGTGTCCATCATACACTGAATCATAGATGTGATCCAGATAAACTTAGACATAAGGTTCGACTTACCTTTTGGGTAAAAGACTGAAGAAACGCATTGTCAATAATAATATGAAAAGGAAAAATATAAAGGACGATGTGATCCCAGATCATTATTTTGCTCGGGGAGAGTCCAATTGAAATGCAGCAGATTACGTTTTTGAGAATTACATATGAGGGTGTTGGCAGACAGTGAGACGCCGTTGATTCATGGTAGGACTTGCTTGGAAATTTACTCAGAGTAGAGAGAAGAAACTAAGTTTCGAACATTTTATATTTTTGTCGAATCGAAACAATAGAAATATCTTTGAAATCAGCATTATCAAACAGCAAAGTTAATGCGTCTCCCTTTCAGTACTTCATTATGTCAACAATTATTGACTTCACTCTCACGGATGGATGACCAGCGTTGCTGTCGGAGGGTTGCTGGGAGGAAGACACTCTGACTGATGTACCATGACCACGTTAGCGTCCTTCAACCATCTTCCACGAAATGGACGGATTTATTACATGGAAAGAGGGCTGTATCCATTTTAAAATAGCTGTTTCCAAATGGGGCACCCGATAATCCAGTCAGTTAAAATTCAAGTCGATGCTAAGTAGATGACGGAACGGTAAACCAACAATGAAATTACTAATGACCTGAGTTCTCGATTATTCTCTGTTTCAGCATGTCCAGATTTCACCTATGGTCCAAACTGCACCATCCCTTGCATCTGTGTCAAGGGACACACCAGGTATTGTAACAGTACCACAGGTCAGTGTGTTTGTAAGGAGCAGTGGCAGTCAAGTGACTGTTCTGTGGATGCCAATGAATGTCTGAATCCTTTGGCCTGTCCTGATTATTCCCAGTGTCACAACAAAGTTGGGAGATATACCTGCACTTGTAAAACAGGACTCACAATGCAGAATGGAACATGTCAAGGTAAGTCAAAGACTTCGCAATTAGTTTTATTCAATAATAGTGTCAGCCCATAAAGCAGCATAAAATAAGGCAAACTTTATTTAAGAATTGTCTTCAAAAGGAACATTCCATTCACAGCTGATAAGACACAGTCAGGCATGATAATGATCACAGCCACACACGCATGTATATACAAAAATAAGCTCTTAACAATGATGAAGAAAAGGAAATTCAGATGGTACAACCAGATCCATTGGTCTTTGCTAAATTTATTCTGTGAGTAACAGGGGGAAAAAGCAATTATGATAATATCAATAATCAAAATAATATAACAAAAATGCAGGCAGAGGATAAGCTGGATTGATAACATCCAGAAATGGACTAGAACTTAAGCCCTACCCAAACTGTGATGGATGAACATTAGTGCACAACTCCTGGAGAAGCGCTCATAGACTTTCACATTTCACATAGACATAAGGGCTCAGCAGAAGAACAGTATCAAGTAAAGTGGTTGGAGTGAGAGTGAATCTTTTATTCCAGTGTCTAAAAGAGTGAGGATGAAAGAAACAAAATGATATAGCTGGGTTATCTTTTATCAGTAGAAATCATGATGACCAGAAGAGGCGAAAATGTGAAGCATCTATGATAGTACTAACAATCATTAAGTTCAAACGTCCTGCAGGTGAATAGAAGACTGAAAATGCTTTTTACTCAGCTTTTTTTTTAGGGGGTGGAGATGTTAGATTTACGTGATAACTATGTGACGAGTTCGTTTTCAAATTGTGCTAAGTTGTCCAAGATCTGTTCCGAGAAAAATGTACTTTGCAACCTGAGTTTCATGGCTTCATCAATAAATGATTCTTCCGTTTTCGTTTTTTTTTTGTTTATGTCGGGGAAAAGTAATAAAGCAATTCTGATTTAATGTTAGTTGACTTTGTTATTTAAATTGTAAAATTTTGGCCTAACACATCTTGAAACTGTTCCGAAGACTTAGCGGTTTTAAAAGTGTAAGCTGGTGACGTAGTTGGTTTTGAAAGTGGTACCAACCTTTCATGTCTCCCTTATAACATTAGTGTCCAGATTACAAATTATTTATATACCTAGTCAACCATTTCAACCACGGAAACAAACATATTTAAAGTTTTAATGTAATATATAGAAACAGAAAAAAAACAAACAAACAAACAAACAAACCCAAAACTTTTATCTGGATAAAAGGGGGAACACTGGATCGGTCCCCTAGCACTCGGTTCTCATGAAGAAATACACTCAATCAGCATGTACGGTCTTTTACAGGCAATCATACACTTCGCTCATTGCTACATCGATGGCGTTGGTAGTGTCTGTAGAACAGAGGACAAAAAAGTAAACTAGTGCTGTCTCCCATGCCTTTGATATATATATAGTTTTTGAAATGTTCCTTGATATCCATCTTCTTAGCAAAACTGATGCAACCCTATGTTCAATATAAAGTGGATTCTTTGCAAACGACGTGCCATTCTCAGTGATCGAATGGTTCAACATTCTGATGTACTTTTGCGTTGCTTGCCCTGTTATAGCTTTGACATTAAGGTCGTACAGAAGAAATAGGAATTTAATAATGTTAAGTAGTTTTATCAGGATTTAAATTATTCCAATTTCCATTTCCCTCTAAAATTTTTGAATTTGATTTGAATCAGTCGTTACTTTGCCCAAAATTACTTGGAACTCTGGACAACTCAATGCATAAGGTTATTTAGATATAGATGTAAATCTAGAAAAACTGACTTAGTATGATTTGAACGCCAATTCGCTTCCATCGATCCATTCTGGGCTTTTTCTTTAAACATTATTTAAAGAAATTACTGTTTCAAGTTTGGAAATGATAATTTATCTCATCTTGAATTCGTCTTTGTTTCATCTTTACACTTTATACGGTAGTTTATTGGTATTTTCTGGTATTTCTGAATAGCGAGAGTGTGGATTATCAGCTATTTTGAAGGCAATCGTAAGACTCAAGGCAAGATTTGATTGGCTCTCTAATGAAAGAATACATTGTCATCATGTCACTGGCTATGACTTAGTGAGATTTGAATGCCAAGTTTAAGTTGGCTTAGCTGAGTTTGAAAGTGTTTCACTTTTCTTTTTTATCCCTAATTTTAATGACTTTATAACTCTCAGATTGCCAGGATATGTTCATGAGTCACAAGAAAGGACACCAAGAGAGAACCTAAAGACATAACTCAGTTTTCACCAAAAATTTACTTGGTCGGTTTAGAAAGTGGACTCCTTGTGTAGTTTGTCTGTGTTTTATATTATGTTCGTTCATTAACATTCATCTTACTGACATACAACTGATTTCATTAAAGTGTAAATGTTATAATGTATAATATACAACTGCTGGCGCCTAATAGTTCACAAAAGAGTCAAGAACTTTAAGAACTCGCTCCCGGAAGCCCGGGAAGAAAAAACACCAGAGGAGAAACACCAGAGAAACACGCCACCACCTCAGCAAATCTTGACCCAAGCCAGACGTTCACTTTTTGTCACTGGGAGAACCTGCCTGTCCCATACCGGCCTTCATAACATATGGAAACTATAATGATTTCTTTTTATTCAGATTTGCACTATTTTTTTTTTTAGAGTAAATTCCATAATATTGGTTTGGACGTTGCAGCCATGTACAGAGAACATGGATGCTAATGTGTTTCACACATACACAATAAGGACCCAATTTGGACCAAGACATTTTGATAGAAAAGCATTATAGTGAACCAAGTATGTGTCGTTGAACTGCATTTTAATGGCCATCATGTAGGTAATCTGCTAAGAAGTTCAACGGGGTTTCTCTTTCTTTCTCTCATTTTTTGGACCGCAAAATTAATCAAAACATCATAACAAAATACTGGACTTTAAATTCATAGCAGTGTCGTGCTTATTGCCCTACTTATGTGCATTCTCTGTAGATTTCTTTATACAACTACCCATCTTAATGTTTAAATCAATAAAATATCTTATGTCATAAAAATGGCACAGAATCTGATGTCGATTTGTAGTGAAAAGTCGTAATGGAATTATGTCAATATTACGTGTTAGATTACATTTATGATTTCATATTTCACAAGTCTAAAATCAAATCTCACCCCTTGAATGTTCAGAGACAGGCTGATATAATTATGCTGATGAAAATCACCAAGATGGTGATAAAAGTTGTATCTGTGTTATCACAAATGCATCCCAACTCTGTGTACTGTACAATATTTGCAGGCCCTGATGCTGCTGCAGCCTGTGCTGTCAAAGAGTGTTCACATCGCTGTGTCAAAGATCTATCAGGTGTTGAACACTGTCTCTGTCCTATTGGTATGGAGCTGGAAGGGGACAATTGTATCGGTAATACCCTTTCACCAATTATCAATATTATCATTTCATAATACCATTTTGATAATTCTTTTTCTTTGACCAATATCTTGCTATGTCAGCAGCGATTTCATGCTTTCAGTTCGCTTTCATCGATCTTGCCATCGCATTCTACTAATTCAATATAGCAATAGATCCCATGATTTCATACTATCACAATGAAAATACCACTGGTTTAATATTAGGCTATCACCAGGAAAGTGTCAAGATTCCTTACAATACAGAATGAACAACACCTAATAGTTAACTCTGGATACAAAGTTAATGCTATTGGAGAATTTTTTTTCTCACAGTTTTCCCTGTCATTTAATGCAATACATGCTCATAGAAATTGTTATTGCGTAATAAATACTAATAAATCGTGCAATAAACGAGGTAAACATAAAATGTATTTTTTTCAAGATAAGATAGTAAATGAATGCAGAAGATTCGTCATCTGAGACTACACGAAAATAATTGAACAACAAAGAAATATCAAATATTTTTCAATTGAGTTTGTAAGCCTTCCTGGAGAATGTCAGAGCTTCCAATTCAGTTACAATTATAAAGGCTTTTTTTTTTTGTGTAGCGCTTCGAATAAACCTGCCGGATGATGATTAATTATCAAAATGAAAGGAACCGTTAAACGGTTTTCGCAGGAGCATATATTGCTTCTTTCTTACATTCCTCAGCATTTCAAAAATTCATGGGAGATATCAGTTTCAATAATTTATATCTTAACTTGGAATTGAAAATGTTTACTTTTAGACTTTTTTTACTTCTGCTCTAATGAATGAAAATATCATTCAGATCATCAGCAAAGATCCAGACAGACTTAGGAACCAGGCCTGTACATGACCGGTCATTGACTCGTGAATGGTTAACCGTTTAAAATGACCGGTGACCGGTTACCTTGCTAGTCATGATCAACCATGAAGTGAGGTTAAAGCAGTTTTCAGTTAGCTACACCGCTGTCTTTCATCTCAGGAAGACTCCGTGCCTCAAGGACACGCGTTCGTCCCAATATCACCCTTCTCATACCCCTCCCTCTGCGTATGAGCTTTTCTTCCTGTTCTTTTTCTTATCAAAGAGGGGGGGGGGGGGACAAAGAGGAAAAAAAATCCGCAGTGAGCTTTACTCAGTATTTAACCCTAGAAGTGCCAAAAGGGCGATCTGCCCAGGTGTTGCCTACAGTGCTTTGCATGTGAATTACATTTTAGAAAGCTGTAATACAGTAAGAGTAAGAGGAAATTCGTTTCATACGTGGATTGCCATTTGTGTCTCAACTATCATTTCTTGAACATAACTTAATATCATTATGGTAATATTGCATTCTGTTTCTTGTGATTCTATTAGGGTTTAAACCAGTAGAATGATAGACTTCAAGGCGTCGGGCGCACGCTTTGAATTTCCTCCTCTCCCACCATCCCACCTCCGTGCAAACGTTTGACACTCGTATGTTGTTACAAAATTCTAATATTATATATATTATGAGGTGATCGTCATTGTTTATTTAATTAAAAATTCTATTTTATGAGCATTACACGGTAATATTTGGTATCAAACTGCAATTGAATTCGACGCCCGATCGGTCTGCAAGGTCAGATTTGTGAAAAATTGCGTTTCACACCCCCACGTTTTTCTTAATCTGAGTCCCCCTGTCAGAGGCCAAGTGAGCAAAACTCAGGTTGAGTATGGATTTTTTTTTGTTTGTTTGTTTGTTTGTTTTTGATCGCAATAGACTAAGCTCAAGGCCATAACCATAACTGGTATGACGTCAGACATGGCAAAGAGAAAATATTTAACCGATGTAATAACTTGTGCTCAAAGGTCATGGAGTCGGTTAACCGGGTAACCGTCTGCCACGAACATTGCCGGTGAGGCACAGGCCTATTAGGCACCAGAGACGACTTACTTTTAAGAGATGAAGGATCAAAGTAAAACACTGTTCAAGTGATGTAAAACTCCAACTTTGATGTGATGTGATCATAATGTATTCTATTTCTAAATGAGTAGGACTCAAATGCGACATAATGCAATTTTTACTTTGCATCATGGAGGTATTGGCAGATAGCAATGCGTTTTTGACTAATGGTGGCACTAGCTTTTGATTTGTTTGCTGTTGTTTGCTGTTGTTGAGGCGCAAGGGGGGGGGGGGGGGGGAAACAGGTTTTTAACAATCTAAATATTGGTTAAATGGAAAATAAAATAGATGCAGTGTTGAAATCGGCACATCAAAATTAGTAAAGTCTACAAACAACTCATGTTTTACTGCTTTATCTAAAAGATAATATTTATTCCTAGCTCCATTTTGACATGGTTTTTCAGGTTGGATGTTAAACTACCCTTCGATGTCTATCTAGAATATTTTTTTCGATTGAAAGAAGAGACTGGCAGACTTATTGTGATCATTAAGGGGATGGATTTAATAATACACCGAATGCGGAGTGAATCCAGTTTAAAACCATTTATTTCGAATTGGCTTATCTGAAAATCCAGCTAATGAGAATTCAGAAACATAGATGCTCAGCCGAAAAACTTTATGACTTCTAGGGAAGCAAAAATCCTACTCTGTCTGTACGCGGGCAGTCATTTTAATGTGGGTCCCGTCAGGAAGCGTATGAAAATTGTCTTTCCCATGAATTAAATGTAGAACCCCATAAAGAGTCAAAGGCAGAGCTACCTGATTACGAATCAGGCAGCTTAACCATTGGGCCACCCATATACACATAGATTATAATTATATACAGGCATACACACACGCTCACGTCTAACTGGTATCCCAACTTGCATGCATTTCAGCCTGCAGAAACATGACCTACGGCCCGGACTGCAATGCCCAGTGTCCATGTGTGTCCAGTCACGCCACCTGTGACCCAGTGTCAGGCAAATGCACTTGCTTCAGTGGATGGACAGGCAGTGATTGTAACACTGATGTGGACGAGTGCGACTTGTTCTTGGATGATTGCAAACGATCCCTAGTTTCACGTTGTTCCAACACACCAGGATCCTATGTCTGTGATTGTTATGAAATAAATGGTTACAAACAATCCTATAATGACACTCGAACCTGTGTCCGTATAGGTATGTGCTTTATAGTAAGAAAGTTACTGAGCTAATTGTAGGTGATACCTAAATTCCTGTAGAGTTTGGTGGATGTAATTCGTCCACAAATAGTTAATAATTTATAATTTGAGGAATTCAAAACAGTTATTCTTTTAAAGTTTCCATTACAAGTGTAGCTAATATAATTTCTCAGCAGATTAGATTAATGATTGAACAATTTAACTCATAGCTTTGATTCTGACTATAGAAAACATTGTCTCAATTAAGATTTGTGTAATTAGAATTAGCTTTTTTATTTGTTTGTTTGGTTGGTTGGTTTGTTTGTTTGTTTCTCATCATTTTTGACATCATATGAACATGCATTTGGAACATTATTAACATGAAGATATCTACAGTTCAAATGCTGCCAGAGTGGCCAAATTTCGAAACAGCGAAATCATTCTGTTATTTCTGAGAAAAGCATGGTTTAATTTCGAGCTATAAGAACCATTTGCCACCTATTATTTTCATATTTAAAACTAAGTTTAAAACGATGTTAGCATTACACAGAGCTATATGCAATAAAATAAATGTATAGATGAGACAGTATGATAGTGTATCCTTAAAAACATCTAATGAAGTGGCATTTTCCTGAATGTGATTATTATTGTTATTATTCTTAAGGGGGGGGGGGGGCGTCCTGGAGATGATCTTTTTTTTTTAAAATTAAAGTTAGGCTCTTTTAACCTTTGCCATCGTATTCGGCATGTTCAAATCAGATGAAAACAATGAAATAAAATCGACTTTTCCATACGGTTGCCATGGCAGCGCCGCCATCTTGGATTTTGGCGTCCTTAATTGACTGATTTTAAAATCCATCTCTTTCGCCAAAATTTCAAGGAAACTTGATAAAACTTGGTGAACATATTGTTTAATAAAATATCTAAAAGTTACTTATTTTTACTTCGTTCCATGCAATACAAAATTTTCTATAAAGTTTTGAAAATGCCAAATAGCGAAAATTCAAATCTCGCCATTTTTTCATACAAAAAAAAAAAAAAATTCTCTAAAACTTACCGACCGAATTTAACGCGCATACGTAACTTTATAGGTTTTGTGGTGAGAATGACGCATACGAAATTTAGTTTGAATCGGGTTCCAAACAAAAAAGGAGATAGAAAAAAAAAAAAAAACTGTCAAAAAAACGGGTTTTGAGAAAAACGCGTTTAAAGTTTATTTTCAGCGAAAAAATGACATGAAGAGTTTTCTGTTCGGCTTTCAACCTCAGAACAGCATTTCTTTACATACTAGCCCTCTTTTTATGACTTCTGGGTCTCTTGTTGTCGTTGTTTGGCTCTCTGGGTATATCTTTTGTCGAATTTTGTTTCGTAGGGGAGA